>VUQR01023018.1:0-17504 GCA_015108515.1 Hemichromis elongatus | reverse complement strand
AGAAGGAGCACTAAAAAAAAAAAAAAAGACTGATTAGGTGGAAGCTGAAAGCTACTGGGTTGGGTTAGGCTTACAAAAAGGAGGTTTTGGTTAAAACACACCCTTAATGCTGCACTTTAAAAAAAAAGAAAGAAAAAAAAGACGCAAATGGTCTTTTCTGAGCATTTTTTAATGACATGTTGAAAATAATAGACCCATCTCACTGAAGCAGTAACCTGGTGGTCAGATGCTAACATGAAATGACACATGCAGGGTGTTGTGTTTAGGACCATCTGGGCGATGGATCTGCACATTTACAAAGCATATGGATATCCATAAATACAGCATCATACAGAAACAGAGCTGACGGCAGCGAAAGGGATACATCAGAATGAGACTATACTGAAGCTGGAGCTCCTTCTCTTTGTTATTTTTCCTCTTTTCTGAGTCTGTAAAATGTAATGCATCTCTTAAAGCGGGTGAAGCTGTTTACTTAGAACTTTGCTGAGGCATCAGTAGAAAACCCTGCCTGTCCATGTCAATCACTGGTTGGATATTAGGAATTTGAAGCTTGATAAAATATGAGGAGAGGAAGAAAACACCGGCCTGAAAATCTGAACCATTCGGACCGTTTACAGGGAAATTACTACTACTCTTTTTTTTTTCTTTTTTTTTAAAACGTACATCAAAAAACCCAAAAGAAACAAAGAAAAAACATGTTTTGAACATTAATCTACGTTCTAGGTTTGTGGCTTTTTCTTTCATGGAGAACAGCAGCGGTACTCATCTTGAAACAGCAGTCATAGTGGCTTCATAAAAACCCAGCACAGCAAGACATCAGGTCCAAACATGCAAAATAATGTTTCACACCATTTCTGTACAGTAAGCTACCTCTCACCAAGCAACCGCCTCAGGACACAGAGCTGTAGGTCCATTGGGTGTTAATGGATCTGTGCTAATTTAATTTAGCATTGAATTTCAATCAAAATACCTCACAGCAAACCTGAGTGTAGCTGGCATTTTACCACAGCTGCAGTACAACACACTGAACACTGTCTGAGGACCAGAAGGTGGGGGCTAAAAGCAACGCAACAAATTGTGTAGCAGCTTAATTTGGATTATGCACAGCTGTACGAAGCTGTAGAAAGAATTCTAGAGTCATATGTGAGGCCATGTTTTATCCCAGAGAAAAGCAGAGTAAATAGACCACCTATACAACAGCTCACACTTGGCTAAAATTGGATCATGTCACAGGTTCATTTGAAGATTTTGGTTGAATTTGAGTTTCCATCTGCATCGGGCAAATTAAGGTGCAGGCACACTGACCAACACTCGCTTGTGCAATAGATGAAATGCATTGTGGTGTGACATGCATTCACTTGACCAATAGAAATACAAAAGGACAGTGACTGGGATATTTAAATGGTAAATGGTCTGTATTTATATAGCCCTTTACTAGTCCCTAAGGACCCCAAAGCGCTTTACATTTCAGTCATCCACACATTCACACACTGGTGATGGTGAGCTACATTGTCAGTGCGCCCCAGGGTAGCTGTGGCTACAGAGGCGAGGCTGCCGGACACTGGCGCCACCGGGCCCTCTGACCACCACCAGTAAGCAAATGGGTGAAGTGTCTTGCCCAAGGACACAACGACCGAGACTGTCGGAGCCGGGGCTCGAACTGGCAGCCTTCCGATTACAAGACGAACTGCCAACTCTTCGAGCCACGATCGCCCCACTGTAATACTAAAGTGATTCCCAAAGAGCTGTTAGCTTGTGTGTCCTTCAAAGAATTTAGGAGACTAGACAAGTGGAGGGTAAGAGACCTGAGAGGTGCAACTGGTCAGGGTAGGTGCCAGAGTATATAAACTGGACAGGCAACCAACTTTTGACAGGACACCATTTAGCTCAAGTCACTTTTCTTTTCCATTAAAATGCATTGCATATTTACAAACATGCATATACACTCAGAGAAATATATCCACAGTTAAAGAAGTGCAAAAAAGATGTCCCTTAAGTTGCAGAGGCAAGCAGGAGACAATCAGGGTGCAGAACTGGATCAGTAAATGCACCACACACTAGGGCACCACATTTCCATTTGTTTTGCAGTTTTTTTTATAGGCTCATGCTTTAAAACTAGTTGCACAGGCTGATGAATGACCTCTTTTTAGTTTCAAAGAAACATGGGGTTTTTTAGTTTCAAAGTCTGACCTGCACAGGTCCATCTGCTCAGGGTCCTCCTCAGTCATGCTGGTTATCATGATTGCTGCAGAAGCACTAAACCGATGTAAACCGAATAATTAAATTGTGTTTCAATGCAAATGGGTGTTTTCATTACCAAACAGTACTAATTAGTGTAACTAGTAGTTGAAATTTACTGGCAAATTTACTGAAAATTACTGGCAAAAGGTCTTATTGTCTAATTTGACATTTTTGGTTTAAATCTTTGGTATTATTTATGTTGTACATGTTTTGAGTTGGCATTTCAGTCAGTAGTGTTTGAGATCGTGCCACATTGATGAAATGGCAGTGAACGCAAAATCATACAATCTGATTTTGATCCACCATGCAATACTGTTTGGAAAGCATCTGACTGGTTTAATTTTGCAGCATGACAATTAACAAAAACACACTGCCAATGCAGCAAAAGGATACCTGGATGAAATGAAAAGACAGAAAGAAAAAACAGGTAGGGAGACACTACCAGTCATGGACTGGCCTCCTCAGAGCTCGGATCTGAACATTAATTGGAGACGCAATTATCTGAGTTTTAGGAGTGGGACCATGCCTTTATATGACCCTACAAGCTGTTCGTTCTCGTTTTTGTGCCCCACCCTCACTTCCCTTTTTTCAATTCTTTCACTTCTTCAATTCTCATTAGTACATCTGCCAGGCCTGGAAGCCGCCACCAGTCCCCATCGAGGCCTTCCCCAAACTGCAGCTAATTTCTTGATTAAACTATTCGCCTTTATCTACTAAACATGCTACCAAACCTACAATGAGGACGTGGGGCCATCAAGTGAATAAATCGGTGTGGGATCATCTTGACAAAGAACAGAACAAATGGCAGCCAACGTCCAATGAGGAGCTTTAAATGTCCTTGAAGAAGCCTGGAGAACTATTCCTAAAGACTTCTTATAGAAGTTATGTGAAAGCTTGCCTAAGAGAGGTCAAGCTCTGAATAAAATTTGGCAAACCAAATATCAACTTTTAAGCTTGTTAGAACTGAACAAACTCATCCATCCACCCATCCAATCCACACATAAAAAAGAAATCAAACCACAGATTTCCATCAATTAAGTTGCGTGTAATAATCAGAAATGACACAAGGAAAAAGCTTTGAACACGCTTATTGAAATTTATTTAATGCTTCGTACAAAAGCCTTTGATGGTGACAGATTCAAGATCCTTAGTGCATGAAGAAACTAGTCACATGCATTGCTTCGGTGTGACGTTGGACCATTCCTCCACACAAACAGTCTTCAAATCCTGAAGCTTTTGTGGGTTCCTGTGATCTCTGAGCCTTAGTTCTTTCCATAGATTTTTAATTGGTTTCAGGTCAGGTAGCTCAGTAGCTTTATTTCCTTTCTCTGAAACCAGTTGAAAGTTTCCTTGGCTGTGTTTGGGATCATTATCCTATTGAAATGTCCACCCTCATTTGATCATGGCCCTGGTTGTTTGTCGTCCTGTATTGTCCCAGTATTTCACAGGCTTGTCTAAATGTTGTTAAGTAAACTTTAAATGTGCTTCAACAAGCTTTTTCTTCAGCAAAGGAGTCTTGTGTGGTGAGCGTGCCATGGTACTTGAGCGCATTACTTACTGTTTTCTTAGAAACAATCATACCTGCTGATTCCGGTCTTTCTGGAGCTCTCCAAAAGTAGTCCTTGGCTCTCGGACAACTCTTGTGATAACTCTTTTCATGTTTCCGTCTAAAATCTTGTGGGAAGCAAATGATCCTGGCCGGTTTATGGTAAAATGATGTTCTTTCCACTTGTGGATTATGGCTCCAACAGTGCTTACTGGAGCTTTCAGGAATTTAAAAATTCTTGTGTTACCAACACCTTTAGTATGTTTTTTTTTAATATATTTGGGCCATTAGTTGGAACAGAACCAGCTAATATTAATTTGCACTATTTGGGAAGATTGCTTTGTAAGTAATGACAGATTTCATTTACTTTTATTGCTATATTCCAAATTACATTTTTACTGTGTCAGTTCTCATACACATAACTTAATTATGGACATCTATGTTCTATTTCTTTGTATATGTGTGGATGGGAAGGGTTGTTGCTGACATTGGTGAGAATTTCATGTCAATAGCAACATTAGAAATATATTTACTAGAATACTTTTTTAACCCGCGGTAATTCCTAATTTCCTATAAGCATATAAAGAAACATAGTGAATTAAGACTTTTGTACAATAGTGCAGTTATCATTATAGGTTTTTGTTTGGATTTGGTCATTTTCAGCATACCATGTCTTTTGCACCTCAGCCATGTTCAGAATTTTATTCATGTCAGAGTTTTCAAGACTTTTTTTTTGCATAAGCATGAACAGGTTCATAAAGCTCTCGATGTGCCTTTAGATATGTCATCTCTTTTTGTGCAATGGCGTTCCTTCTGCATGCTGTTTATTTGTTTAGATTTCTAGCAGATTTAAGGAAAGCTGCTTTATTTGCAGATTTGCAACAGACTGTAATAAACATCAATCATTCATATCACAGCTGTTTATGACAGGATTAACTGGCTGAAAACTCTGCTGAGAGAAAAGTGCCCACCTCCATCACTCATCCCTTGCTATCTGTCAGGCCACGCCCACATTCTAGAACACTGGTGGTGGGCCATTGTTAGCGCTGTTGCTAGGCAACACGGAACACCGTCGTCAGGGACAACCATCCTTTCAGTCTTTCTCTCTTTTTCTGATAGCAACACCATTACTGAGATGACAAGCCCACGCGCACACATACACACTCTTAGACACACACTCAGCTTCCATCTTGTGGCAGCAGCACACTGGCAGAGAATTTCACACAAACACAAGAAAACATATTGTTCATTTTCATGCCTGCTCTCACTCCCCCACCCCACCCCTCCAGCTCTCTCCCTCTCCCTTTCACACACATCATTACAAACAATATTGTATGATGCAATCACCTGACATCCACTGCATGTCTGTCACACACTCGCAGCTAATCTTTGAAATGCTTTATTATAATTCAGCACATGAGGAGGTCACAGAGACAGAATACATGAGGAGGAGGACAGACATACAAAACAAACGCCCCCTTCCTCCCTCAAACCCCCCCTCAACACCTTCAACACCTCAGCCAACCTGAGAAAAAGGGGATGTTTGATTCCCACAATGAGGCAACAGAACAGTTTCCTCCAAAAATAAATTAGACAGGTTTACGTCAAAATAAAAGTAATCAGTATTTCCAACACGTCGGCAGGTGCAGAAACTTAGACATACTGATGATGGTAGTAACTGAAACCGGCCTCAAACAAACTGATAGGAATCATTCAGCAGGTAACCTGAATCTTTGTAGATATTTAACACCAAATGATCCAGTAATTATCAAGAAATTTTCTTTGAAGCTGAAATTTTGGCCTAATATTTGAAAGAAATTAAAATATTTTTACTGCCAGTTTCTATTACAGTACATAAAGCCTGTCGCCAGATTTGTGAGCTATACTGTTGCTCTGACTAGTAAGCAAACGTGATGCCATCACACTCATAAATTTATGTATAACAGGAGGATGCATTAAGCATAAAGCTATATGGCTATATGCTGATGATGTCATGTTGTTTGCAACAAATTAAAACAAATTTGTGTTCTTTGAAATGATGAAAAAAAATATTTTTCTTATGTGAATTTTTGGACTTTTCGGGATGTATATTGCTGTGTGTGGAACAAAAGGATCAGTTTGTGGTTACTTTTTGCCTTTTTTTATTTCTTTTATTTCTTCTTTATGATTACAATTGAACAAATATAGTGTTAGAAAATATAGTTACTTCATCGAAGCACTGATCAGCTAGACAGGACCATAGACAGTATAAAACATGGATGTATCTTCAGGTTGGAAAAATTAAGCCATTGCCCAAGTACCTAAAAACTGCAATCTATCTGAAAGCCACTAGATGGTGCTAGTTCGGGTTGCAGAAAGACTTATGGTCCAGTTCAGGTTTACAACCAATATTGTTGTACTGGTAGCTAAGGAAATGTTTTTTTCCCAACTGGTTGGTAGTGGTTCCTGAATGTTTCTGCCTCACACTGGGTGTAATCTGTTTCAAAAAAGGTCCACCACCAAAAATCTCCTGATGTTAAATTTGGTTGTTAGCAAAATTCCACGGTTGCCTGAGGTTTTTCACGTTTGTTTACAAATACTTGCTAACTGCTAGGCTGCTAGGATAGTAAAACTTGAAAAAGTTTAAAGCAAACCAGAAGGGGAGAAGGTTTGCCTCTAAAGTAAAAGTTGTGTTCCATGAAGGCAAATAGTATCCAGTTCAGGTTTGCATCACTCTTTTCAGTTTAACTGCAGCTTGAACAGTAACTGGCCACTGTTTGTAGACAAGTCTGTCGCATTCATCCAAATGGTCAAGCAGCTCCTAATATGTGGTTGACCTAGTACTTTGTCCATATAAAATATCAAAGGTCTGCTGATGATAAGAAAGCTGCGAATTGTTCCGTCCAATCATATAATAAGACAATTATTGTTAACAGTAATAAAAGGCTAGATTGAATGTCTCTGTATTTGTGCACAAAGTCTCATAGGGCACGTTATCAATGGCCTACAGACGTGTTGGAAATAACGCAGATTTTTTTGTAGGTGGAATGTTCTGATTTGATCTTTTAGTTCAGTTCCTTTTAGTCCCAGAGTTATGCTCAGAACCTCAGAGCTCTTCAGATGATCCAAAGGTGAGTCCCTGTGCCAGAAATAAATTGCAGATGAGTTCTCCTGTTCTGGATCCTATTGGTCACCATGTGGTACAATATGCCCTGAAACAAGTACAGAGAAACTGATTCTGAACTCTCTTGGAGGTCCTGGCAGGGGTCCTATAAATATGAACTTTAGAGATCTGAATATTCAGGACTGGAGGTGTAATTTGAGAGACTTGAGAGCAGATTTTCTGATCCATACTTCTCTATAAATGCATCTTGTTATTTTAAGCCTTTAGTGAAGACAGGAATTTCAAACCTTCAACTGCCACCCTTTTAATCAAATATAAAAAAATGCAACAAAGTGAGTTTTGTGTTCAGTCTACTGTAGTTCATATAAACCAGAAGTGTGACTGCACCCTGAGAACTTTCCATTAAATCTAGACAAATAAAATAATTTCAGACATTTCACGACCCATTTAGACAGCAGAGTACACTTGCAAATACAAAATCTAAACACCAGATTCCACAAGAGACAGATCAGCTCCGGACCATCTAGAGAGTTAAGAAGCAGATCATGTTGTACCAACATGAACAGAGCCCAATAAGAATCATCAAGGTGCCTTTAATGTTCTTGAGGAGGAGGTAGACAGAAGAGACAGATAACAGTGATGTGGTAGTCCTACTGTGGTGAAGTTGTAGTCCTTAATAACAGTCCTGAATCACGTCCTGCTGAGGTCAGTTTGTATCCTCTCTGTGGTGATTTTTTTTCCCTTTGAGGTTAACGTGTCATCCGGTTTTGGTCAGACTGTAATTGTTTCTGTGGTTAAGTCCTGAATCTTCCTGGTTTGGCTACAATGGGGTTTGTGGTTTGCTAGGAGGAGGAAGAAGAAGAAGAGGAAGCAGGTGACAGTTTTATCACAGATTGTGAAGACTGTACACAAAGATACATAATTTGTGCCATGATCACAAACTATATACCATTTATACGGCTTCTATTCACAGTGTCAGACATCTCAAGACAGCAAGATGACAGCTGACCAACATTCTAATTTATGTAGTAAAATCAAAAAGTGCAACTGTGAGAAAAACTGAAAACCCAACCTGACTTCTACTTGGCAGTTTTGCCCTTCAAAGTCATCTCCTTGTACAGTGAAGAGATCACTCCTGTTCTTTCCATAAAGTTTAAACTTGGAGAGGATTTTTGTCTTGGATGTTGATGTGAACACTCCTTACATACATCACAGATATGGTTATTCATTAAAGAAATCCCGATTAAGGAGTTTGGACCTCGACCCAGAACAAGAAGAGTCTTCTATGTAAGTCAGCATGATGCTTCAGCGATAAGCACTGTTGCATGTTCCCCCCATGTTTGTACAGCTTTTCCCTGGGAACTATGGTTTTGTCATAATTGCCATCACTGAAAACCAGGCTAGCCTGTTTAGAATAACGACACTCTCACAAAAATGGTAATATAATTGTTATAAAAAAAGACAAAAAGTTGCTACATTACACAGTACACAAAGCATTCTTGCAAGTATTAACATAATGCTTCTCTCTCAGTAAAATATGTTTGTCAGGAATATTGCTGAATTTCATGAAATCTGTTTACTGGTTTACACTTGATACTAAATTTTGTATAATTTCTATTTTGTATTTTTGGATTATCTGTGTGTGGTCAGTCAGATTGTACTTTAAGACTGTAAGATTACAGTGTTATTAGTTTAACAGAACCAATTTCAGAATAATGTCTATAAGTAACAACAGAAAATCCTAGGCTACAAACAGGGCTTTTCTTCTACTGGGAGAGACTACCTTCCTTTGGTGTGGACTTCGGGCTACATAATACATTAGAGAAAACAGATAAAACCCAAAGGTTACAATTTTGGCACTTAAAAGGATTTCTATGTAATTAATACATGTTTATGTGAATGAGATTGTCAAGACTGTTCTGGAACCTACAAAAACACTGCTTTGGTTGCTTTCTCCACTCCTTTTTTTCTTGTATTTTCAGACCTTTTTAAATCAAGGCTACATGAGCTACACCAGGCTGAGGTAAACTTCATGTTCAGGTCCGTACTGGGATCTGAAATTGATAATCTACCTTACTGATGACTAGAACATCTGGTCAAGCTTACAAAGAAGCCCAACTTCCCAAATCTAACAGTCTGCTGTTGACTCATTGACCTTTGGTGCCATCCATCTATTTTCTGTTTTTTGGAGTCAGGTTGCACTGGTAGCAAACTATGCAGGGTATTATTGCCATTCTCCCAATTTCTGCAACATTTTTTAGTTACTTGTGGAAGTTCCCAATTGGCTAAAATGGGATCTAGAATCTGTACAGCTAGTGTCTCCTTCAAGCTTGGAGTGTACTGAAAACTTTGAAAGCATGGTACTCATATTGAATGTGATGTCTATGATTAGATCATCTATGATTAGATGCTAAAACCACCACAGCTGACAGCATCTGAGATCCTTACCCTACCTATAAGGCTGAGACCCTATGAAAGAAAGTCTAAAAATCAGTCTAAAAAATGGATAAGATCTGACACAAAAGGTCTGCTAACAGTAGAAGTAGAGGACAAAACTCTTTAATTTGCAGTTTCACCAGTAGATATCAGACTTTATATACCCTCAAAGATGTGGTTTTGATACAATTGTCATGTTTCATGCGAAGAACAACCTTGGTATAATCATAGTGACTTGGCAGCTCTGTTCGAGCACTAGTATTTGAATTGATTACAATTCTGAGTAAACCTCAGTAAGAGATCCCTTAACATTTCAATGTTCATCCATTCAAGCTTGCAATGGCTCAACCTGCGCTTTTCGAAATCTTTATGTAATTACTGATTTAATCAGACAGTAAAACTGAACTACCATAAACTGACCTAAAGGTGCTTTGTTTTGTCCTAACAGAACACTACCTAGTGACATATCCACGCAGTTATTAATGGAAATGTGATAGTGTGTGCACTATCCAAGGTAGTTGCCATTTTGCTATTGCTCTTCTTTATTAATGTAGATGGCTAGCTAGCTAGCTAACTCAATACTTCTCATAAAGCTTTCGCTTGTTGTGTACATAGGCAATCACACCTGTATGAGTCACAAGTGTTTCTTAAAAAAACTTTTGCGAACTGTTTATTAGGAAAAGCAAACAGGAAAAGTGATAGACAGTTTAGAGGTCTAGAGGTCTGGAACAAGTTTGCTTTAGCCAGTACAAATACAGACTAGTTATCTGTTCTAGCCAGCTTGCTACGATCTGGACATTCTGTGTGCGCCTTTTTAAGAATTGATTTATAAATTTACCTTTACACAATCTTGGGGAAAACATGCAATTATGGCTTCACCACATCAATCGGCCAAGTCCGGTTGCCTGTGACCAAACTGCCCCCTCTTCCTCTCCTTCTGTCTAGCTGCTCCCTGTTTCAGCTGAGGTGGGATTTGTAGTCTCAAACTGTCATCCATACAGTATGAAATTGTAATCCTGTCACAGAGAATCGATTTCAGTTCCAGAGGTTGTAGTCTTTTTGCTGATTTTGCAGTCTGTGTGATGGTGACTTCCTGCTAGGCCTCCAGATTTTGACTCTGTTGGCAGAGGGAAGGCTAGAAGAACCAACGAAATGCCTCGCTGGCTGGGACGGAAGGAGGCCGCTAAGAATAAGAGACAAAATGTAGCGTGAGACAGAGGAAAACTGACAGGAAATCCAAATAACAAATCAAATCAAAACATAAATCTCTGTTTTCTACAATTTCTTTCCTGAATTTTTATCTTTACCTTTGACTTTATTGTATGAGCAACATTTCAGCTCGTTTGTGCCATTAGTAAAACTGTAAATATGGGATCACATCAGCGTCTGCGCGAGCTTGCAGTTTCTGCTGTGTTTCTTGAACCGTTTGTGTGGGTAAACACATCTGCAGTGATGCAGGCTGTAGATCAAAGTCGGTCTGCTGCGACTATACTCTGCCTTCCTCTGAAAAGCTGCCAGCAGAACTTCATAGAGTCAGTATAGATTTCCTGTCTTGTCACCTTATGATAAAGTGCAATTTTATTATAATTCATGGTTTTGGATATAAATTAACTTTGAAAAATTATGAGGATGCTCTGACAACTATCACTGGTTTGAGGTAATCTTAAAAAAAAGTGGGTTTGTCGAAAGTAGAGCCACCAGTGCTAAACTAAAGTATTCCTCTGTAAAGGAAAAGCATGTAAAAACAAGTCCTCTAATGTACATTTAAAGGTAACCCCAACGATGAAACAATCCCCACCATTTTGGGAGGCCTGGTCTCTTTGAGAGTTGGATGGCGACACATTTCAGCTCGGCTACCTTTGGGCTGTTTGATCTCTCTGAGCCTTTTGGAGGATTTTTATTGCAATTATCTGATGATTAATATGGCTTGCTAATAGGAGAATATATTATATTTCAATGCAACTTTTACAACTCTATTGCTTTTAATCTTTTAATAAGATTAAAAAGAAGCTTAAGTTTTTAATTGTCCCATGAGATAGTCTTTATAGACTCCTTTATATATCCTCTTCTATATGGTCAGTGGTCCATGGTTTTCAGAAGGGATACATCATAGATCAACAGAACCATATCTGACAATTTTAGCTATTTTTAACTAACTATGACGCATGTACTCTTCTTCTTCGGTGTAAACCTGAAAAATAAGTTAAAAAAAAAACTATAATCTACTACTTCATTTCCTTTAAAGTGGTTTCCATCATATTCAACAAAATCTGAGCTCAGCATTAAACTGACTAAGCTTCATGTGACTATGGAGCTTCATGTGGCGCTGGGTAAAAGAAGGCTTAGAAAAGTGCAGAACCGGTCAAAATGGGGGATTTCATTGTAACGTGTTTAAGATGCTGTGCATTCTCACTTAAAGCATAGTTTTTGTCCATCTGTGTACTTTTCTTGCTGTGATTTTTTTCAATCTTTGTTTTTTTTCCACTGTTCTCGCGTTCCTGGTGAACTCCTGTTGTCAACCAATTAGCATTTGGCAGATACAAATGTCATCTACCAGCAATCTTTAGTTAGGATTTTGGAGGCCAGGATGGGAGCATGTCTGTGGTGGGTGAAAACACTTCTCTGCTCATTCTGAGAACGAAAAAATGTACTGAAGTGAAACTGAGTGTGAAAAACAAAGAATCAGAATCAGAAATACTTTATTAATCCTGGGATTAAAAATGTCCATCGCTGCTATGATCTGTTTTTATATTTTATAACTTCACTTTTCTCTGTGGCTGGCTAAAGGACCAACAACAACACCAGCAAGAATGGCCCACCGACTACTTGTACCACTTATTTGTACACCGGTGCCACTGCAGGTAGAAGGGCCATCCTCAGACTCGAACCATAAACTATGCATAACGAGGGACATGTGGTCATCCTACCTGCTGAGCGGTGACCATCGAAGAAGTCTGTGATCCAGTTTTGGTTAGTGAGATTTTGGATTTTAGTTGGCTCGCACTTGGTATTAGCTAGTAGGGTTAAGTGATAACTTAATTACATCATCTCCCCTAAATGTGATCTCTCCTAGCTCCACAGCAGCCAACATGATGATGGAAATGAAGCTGAAATGAAGGCTTCAAAACTGGATTCCTTAAAACTGACGATGGCTCCATATGTCGGCTATGATATCCTTGCATATGTTGCATTGAGTGCACTGAAATCCGCTTTGACTGGTTTTGAAATCACTTTGAAGTTAGTGGCCAGTTTGCTCTGGGCTCTGACAGGTTATCCTGCTGCAGAGAAAGGTGAAAAAAACTACACAGGGTGCTTTGCTGTTCATCTCACTGAGTAAACTTTGTGCCAAGCTGAGAGTTTGTCAGGTCGACATCAAAGAGAGCAGAAAGAATGAGGCAAGAGTGTGAAACCACCTGCTGACACACACACACACAGACACACACACAGACACACACACAGAGTTGCACTCACAAGCATTCACATACTTTGTAACACACACACACACACTCCGCTGTCACTTGCCGTTAGCCTCCACAGGTCCAATTAGCGTGTAATTGAGGAAGATTATGGCTGCTAATTCACTCTCTTCCCATCACACACACACACACACACACTTAGTGTTTCAGCGCGTGTCTTCACAGCACATGTGTGCAGATGAGGGAATAATTAGTGATAGTTTGTAGCGATTCCCACAGGAAGTGTGCATGTGTGTGTGTGTGTGAGAGAGAGAAAGGGAGAGAGATATATAGAGTCATCAGTGAGGTCGAATGCTGGTGTCAAAGAATTATTGATCGCCACTAATTCTTATTGCGCTCACACTCTCTGATACACACACACAGCAGTGGTAGATCACATAAATATTCGCCGTTCCCTCCCTCTCACCCGGCCGCTTTATCACCGTGAATCAGTGTTAGTGTGTGTGCCAGCCTGTGTGTGTGTCTGCTGGCGGCTTGCCAGACCTCAGCAGGGACCGCGCTCTCACTTTTCACCACCCACCATCTGCACAGCACTCACACACACACACACTCAGCAGGGTGAGCGATGCCTTCCAGCTCGAGCATCACTGCCAGTGATCTGGGTTAAGTGAGCCAGGACACACACACACGGGCACACGAACACACGCACGCTGAGATAGACACGTACAGATGGGCACACACACAGAAATACATGCACCACAAACACAGAAGAAGGAGAAGATGAGACATACATTTGCTAATGTCCAGCCAATGCGTGTGTGTGCGTGCGTGTGAGTGTGCATGAACTCACCTCCAGCACCCCCCCTCCTCCCCCTGGCTTCTTCTTCAGCTCCTCGCACTTCCTGAACTTGCAGATCTGGTGACCCGTCTTCCTGTTGCGGCACGATGAGCAGACGCCACAGTTGATGAGCCGCCTGCATGGCCCACACACGCCACACCGCTTTCTCTTCCTTTTAGCCACCGTCCCGGATGACGAAGACGATGATGACGACAGGGAAACGCCCGCCGCTGTCACGCCCGATGATGAGGGCGAGGAAGAGGAGGGGCAGGGGGAGGAGTTGGCATGCTGCTGGCAGTCCGTTAGTGCCCGCTGGCCGCCTGTCATCTGAAAGGCGCTGCTAGCGTCTGAGATCCCACCCCCTGCTGACCCCATTGCCATAACAATGACCCCGGGAGGTAGTCCCAGCCCCCCCAGGAAGCTGCCACCCATAACCCCTCCCCCATTGCAGTTGCCACCCTCTGATAGGCCCATCATGTCCGCGTGGGTGTGTCCCTGCTTGTTCATGACGCCGCAGTCTGTTCCGCCACTGTATCCAGGAAGGAAGTTCCCGTTGCTAGGTGCCATGGGGTGATGGTGTGCCGTTCCCTGTGAAACAGGAAGTGAGGCAGTGTGTCCGTGTTTCTCAGCCCCTCCACCGTCACTGCTCCCACCACCTCCTCCCCCTCCTGACCCACCGCTGCCGCTCTGGTGCATGCTGCTACTGTGGGGGTGCGAGGAGGTCATGTGACCCGGCGTCGCAGAGGGGTGATGATGGTGGTGGGGGTGGTGCGTCGGCGTGGCCGGCACGGGTTTAGGTCGACCCCAGAACATTGCCGCCGGGTGGTTCATGTTCATGTTCATGTTATCGTGGCAACCCCAGGGAGTCGTCGCCATGGCCCCAAGTCTAGCGGCGGTGGGAGGGAAGATGGGGGCGGCCGCAGCCAAGCGGGCGGCCAGTTTGGCCGACTGAGGGAAGTTTGTAACGTTCATGTTCATGTTGACGTTGGTCTTGTAGAAGTTGGCGATGGAGGAGCGGTACCGATCCATCTCTGTGGTGTAGTCCAGCATTGGAGCCAGGCCCGACACCTGCAGCACATAACACCAATCACCGTCATCAAAACCAGCCCGAGAGCAATAGAAAAAAAGCACACGGCTAATGTGGCTTTACAAGGCGGTTGATGTGAAAAGCTGTCTTCATAGATCAAAATACAAAGGAAAGAGCGGTTCACATATTTTCAAATATCAGTCAACCACCGAGGCGACAGAGTTGATACTATGCCTAATCACGACAGCTACAAAGACTCACTGGCAGTTACTTGATTGCAGCCCTTGCTGCCAATGGTGGAACAACCAGGTTTAGAGAACAACCACCTTTTGACAAAGGTAATTAATAAATCAAACCCTTATTTAAAATCATTTTGTATTCACTCAGGCTATCTTTGTCTAATATTGACATTGGGACGTGGAAGGGATAGCTCAGTAGCTAGAGCTTTTGCCCCATGATCGGAAAGTCGAGGGTTTGAATCCCCTGAACAGCTAACTTGATGTACCCCTGAGCAAGGTGCTGTCCCTACATACTGCTCCCTGGACGCTGGGTTGGTGGCTGCCCACCACACAGAGAAGGAATTTCCCCACAGGGATCAATGAAGTATTAAAAGTATGTATGATTAAAAAAATGCAAGCGGAACAAATATGCAAATTGCTACGAAATCAGGAAGGGAGCAAATACTTTGCACAGATCTGTTCCACGCTATCCAGCCTGTATTTATTCTGCTCACAAAGAAATATCTGCTGTATTCACCAGAGCAGGTTTTTTTTAACCTATTTTATTTGTCTACAAAAATGTGTTAAAAACAGCCAATCTAAGAGCTACTTTACTCCAAAGCACAACTCAAAGTTTGAATGAACAGTACCACGTTCCGTCTTATCAGTTGCCTCACTGCAGGAATCATTTACTTTGCAGTTGGTCTGATCACACCGTTGCTGCTTTCTCTGGAGCCGGTGGAGCAGAGTGACATGAAACTGAAAAGCAAAAGTTGTGTAAATGTGAACGTTAATTAAACTTGCAGTCGCCCCAGCTGTGAAAATATGGGGATCATTTTCACAGCTAATGGATCAATCCTAAAAGGCTCTTTTCACACTTTGACAAGTAACGCTGTGGATTGGACTAATGAGAAAGTGTATTGACCGAACAATCGACCAGCTGACCCTGAGATCGGCGCCCTCGCAGTGATGGTTTCTGTAATTGATGCCTACCTTGGTGAACTAATTGAGTTTTCGGCTCGCCGACACTTAATGACCCGAGGGCGGTTTTAACAGGAACCTTCTAAATTTAATTTGATTTAACCTTTGCTTCACCTGCTCCTTCTACAGCCCTGCGCTGGGAGACCCACATGGATGCTAACGTTTACACGTCAACTCACCTGTCCCTGTCCGCCGTAGCCATGGTGATTTGGGTGATGGTGCGAGGGGGCTGAGCTTCTCTGGAGCATCGAAGAGAGGTCACTCTCCACACACACACCGCTCGTCATGCCCGACATGACCTCATGCACACGTATACATACAAGCACACACACTCACACACACACACTCAGCTGGTCTTTGTTGCACAGGAAGTTAGTTAGTTCAGCGTGGTCACCACGTTTCGCTCTGAAAGTGAGAAGAAAAGGCCGGTGAAGGCGCTGCATTCAATAAACAAACCCTCACACTGGTGGATCATCTTTTTCAGGGTCAGTAACAAGATTTTCTGTGGATTTAGTCCCACAAATGATCTACAGAGAGTATTTTAATACAGCTGATTGATTGGACAATTACGTCGGCAGGCATTGCCCTCAGTTATTCAGCTCTAATCTGACCCATAAAACCAGAAAGTAAAGCCATCAGAGGACATGACAGACCAACTATCCTGTGAGGGCGAGTGAGGCTGTTAGCTGACATCTCAGGAGAGAAAACCTGAAAAAAAGCAAGCCTTGAGAAGAAATCCAGTGAAGAAATCCCTCGAGCCTGCATTCCCTCTGAGGTTCACCAGGGGGCGACTGCTCATAGCTGCAAAAAGAAGTCTGACTGTATCGAAGTCTGAGTCTAACCCGATGTTTGACCTCAGCGAATGCTTTCCTAATGAATTAATGGTCTCGGTTGAGAATAAGCTCTCCTCGCATCATCACATAAACTGCTCGCTTGGTTTCAAAAACCATGATGGCAGTGCACAAAACACTTCAACCATCTACCTGGTGACATCACGGTTGCTACGTCTTATCTTTTATATGGAGACGGCGATGACACAAGACTGCAAACAAAAGAGGAAACAATGAACGAGCTGCCATCTTCCTCTTCTTCGTCTTTCTTTGTGGAATTCCCTTTTCCTCAGGTGATGAAGTGCCCCTGAGCAAGCAAGCGCCGAATCCCCACCAGGGACACCACATCATCCGACATCGTGTGAACCGAGCCCGTTATTTGTAGCTCGTCTGCGTGGGCTTTAAGGCCAGGTCGTGACCCCCGGTGCTTCCACGGTGGGCACTCCACGGGCTTCATGGTGGAGGCAAAAAAGTTAACGTAAGGCCGGTCTCGGGTCTAAAGCAGAGGCCTCGAAATATCAGAAAGGATGGAATAATCTGATTATAAGTGACCTCTGACCTCTGGGTGTGCACACGCACAAACTCACACACACACAAATGGGTAAGTCCGACTGTAAAGGAGTCATTGCTGTTTGTGAGTGTGCGTAGAATAAACGGGCTGCAAACATGTGAGCTTGGAAATGTGTGTGCGTGGAGAAAGAAAGGGACTGAAATTGTGTGCCTGTGTGTGTGTGTGTGTCTATGTGAAAGGAATTGAATGTGCGCAGCCTCAAATGTGTGTGTGTGTCCATGCACTCTGCTCTGCGTGCGCGTGCGCAGCCAGTGTGTGCGTCAAGCCTGTGTGTGTGTGTGTGTGTCTCTCGCAACA
>VUQR01023017.1:20792-31022 GCA_015108515.1 Hemichromis elongatus | reverse complement strand
CAGCTGGGGTCCCCCCCCCCCCCCCCCCCTCCACCCTGACAAGTCAAAATGAGACGTTAAACACCTCTCAATCTGTCAAGCAAGCCGCTAAAATAGAAACAGACCCGCTTTTTCATTACTCTGCAACCAAATTGATACTTTTGACAATGTGCAGTATTAGATATGACAAGTGGCTTCAGATATGGAAGTAAGCATCCCGACCAGATGCCTCTCCATCGCTCAGACATTATCATCTAAATTCCTACTGTCAGCTGTTCATCTGGATTAGATGGAAACAAATCCTCATATCCTCAACTGCTTCAAGACTCTGTTTCATCCACATTTGTTTTGTTTTTTTTGTTATTGTAACCTTTATTTATCCAAGGTCTGCTGACAGAGGTCCATGCTTTTCCTTATGTAACAGTATACATGCATATGGCCTCTCAGTTACATACATTTACATATGTGACTCATCCACTACTACCATGTATCCTTATGTTTGCCTTACAGGGAACTTGAACCAATTAACGTGGGGTCCAGTATCTTTTCTATACTTGCCACATGTCCGCTTTGCTTTTTTGAAATGCGTTAAATATTGTTTTTGTTGCGACAGATCAGATGTCTCTCCTGTTTATGTTGTCAAACAGCAGTCGTATAATTTAACATCTAAAGAAATCATTTTTTAAAAAGGACCAAAATTAAGAGATATTAAATCAGAGAGTTTTACAATCTACATAAAGAGAAAAGACAGAGGTAACAGGCGTGCATGAATAATGTCGAACCATCTGCTGTAACCTGAGGTACTGGTGGGCTTGATAGAAAATTCAGAGATGAAAACTGTAGTAGAAAAGGTTTCAGTACCGGGGTGGTATTTTCCCAGTAATTGCAAACAATGATGTAATTCATGTAAGTTTTTCTTCATTTTAAACAACTTTTGAAAAGGACTTTGCTCAGAGTATTCTTCAGACTTTGTTTCACGTTATTTGATTGCTAGCTTTAGATCAGAATAAAGTCGATCTCTGTCTAGACTTCTTTTCACAAAACCGCACTTTCTGCACAGTAATGGTAACAAAAAAGTATCTGCTAAACATTTATTAAATCAATCACATTTGCTTTATTAGCGTCTTGTCTACAAGGCCAACTGTGAAAGCAAAAGAACTATATAAGGCCACAGTACCTGATGCCTTGTTGGCCAGACTGGCTAAACTTCATATTTTTTTCCCATCTTTGCTTTCCTTTCATGTCTCAGTTTATTTCTGATCTTTTTCTTTCTTTATCATAAGTTAAAAGGTAAAGCGTTCAAGAGCGACAGTTTAACATCCAGACGGCGATGGCTGGTGTCCAACTTAACGATTTATAATTTCACGGTGAAATTCATTTTTGCTACCACAATAATATTGGGCTATTACACAATTTGCATTTTTTTTTTAAATCACGGCAAAAACAGAAAACTACACCTGATTTAAATATGGAAGATTTTCCTAAAAGTTGTTTCCTGTGTGTTTTGGTAGCACACAGCTTCTATTTTTAGATTCCCATTCAGTCACCATTCTGGCTTGAACTTTTGAGTGGCACAAATTTAAAAGAGAGATCAGCCAGATTTATAAACAGGTATTTTTTGTGCATCATGCAATTGAAATCAGGTATCTTTTTTGTGTACACCCCTTACGTCCCCCAAATTAGTGATTTCTTGTTAATTTGAAAAGGCTCTTAATCTAAGTACAGTTTTAGCAAAAACCCATGAGAATTTTTGTGATTATTAAGATAATCTTTACATTTAGTTGACCAGCACAATGATAATGCTTCATCTATGTCATACTTTTGCCCCCAAATACAACAAGGCCTAGTGCTGATATGTGCTAATGCTAAATTCCAACGTTTTAAACTGCAGTTTATGCAGACGCCGCTAGAGGATGTCTTCAGACGCAAGTCAATCCTGAGAGACACCAGTGTTAAAATGCCCTGCTATACAGCTTTAAAAAGTATGTTAACAGTCTGGTAGTCCCAGAGCTAGTTTGTCTTTTGGTAACAGCCATATCGTATGTAAATTATACATTTTTCTCAGGCTAAAATGTAAAGTTTGTTTGCTTCAACTGAAAGATGTAGTGATACAGTCAGCTGTATAACAGCCAATTTTGGTTGCCTAGGCCTCAGCACTTCTAATTTGAGCCATAAAACTGGAACTCCTGCCCATATTGGATCCTTTTAGAGAATTATCAGTGGAACAAACTGACAAATAACATGACGTGCTATACAGGACAGGCCAACCACAAAGTTCTTCAGTTTGAAATTTGATGCTTCTTCTGTTAATCTGCTATTCTGTTACTTAGCATTAATTAGTAGACAAACTAGCCACTGTTAGCTGACTTAGCATTCCACCCTTTCATCCAAATGTGACCACTTTTTGTGCCAAAACACTAACGTGGCAGTGACCGGAATGATAAAATTAGGACTTTTAAATGCTGAGTTCAAAGTAACATAATTGTGGCTGTGTCCTTCTTTTATATACAGTCTGTGTAGAAAATGGCTATGCATCAGTAGAGCTGGAGTACATTTAGCTTAAGAGATAGGAACAAAAATAACCTAAACTTAGCTAAACTGGAGTATTATGCCAGATATCATCACATAAACACACGCATAAATTGCACCTATATTAACATATATTGTTATCTTAATGGAAAATTGCAAAGATACTCTTCACTTCCATTGCTACCAGCAAAAGCTCATTCTTTTATCTCTTAGTTTCTCTCATTGTTTATTGCACTCCTTTTAAATATGTGCAGACGTGCACACAGAAGCGCTCACACACTTGCACCCTCACACACACACACACATACACGCACACACACACACACACACACAGACCCGTACATGCACACTTAGACGGAGGACGGCCACAAGGTTTGTTCTATTTAAACCTGTAAAACACGGTGTCATCATTTTTCTGACAGTCCCGCAGACAGAATTTATCTCATCATTAATTAACCATCATATTTCCAACACAGTGCAGCTTAATTAGCACAAGGTCATTGGGGAGGGCTTTTTAAGTGGAACAAATTTGGGCAAGTGTAAGAGAGGAGGGAGACGATGGAGGACGGAAGAGGGAGAAGGAGGAGAGGGGAGATAGAAAGAGATGGGATGACAAAGAGACAGGCAGAGAGGGAGAGATGGTTTGGGCTGACCTGACAGTGCTGCCGTGGTGATTGATAACTGCACTGGTTTTGAAAGCCCAGACCTGGAGATGAGGACAGTAGCTGAGGGAGAAAGAAAGACAGGGAGAGGTAAAGGATGGGGACTCCTGCACGGGTGTGTGTGTGTAGGGGTGGGTGTCTGAACCAGCAACTGGGGACTAGGGGGGTGGGGGGTGAGAGGCAATGGGGGTTGTTGGGGAGAGCCAATTGCAAACATATGCTGGCTGGCAGGCGGTGGAGAGATGGATTGCAGTGGGACAGTGTCAGAGAGGCAGTTTCATCACCATCTCTACGGCCCTGTTCACCAGGTATTTTTAGAACACTGGGGAGATCTGTTAGTCAAAGGAAGAGAGGAGGAGGAAAAGACCTGAGTAGCCGACGGTTACACCGGCTTCCACTTAGCCAAATCTGTCTGGGATCTCAAACGTCAAGTTGTTTTGCGTGGGTATCTGTGAGGAGGAGTTCTACTGATGTGAATTTTAAGCCTGACATTGCCGACAGTTTTTGGTATCACGTTTCTTGTGAAGTTCATCATCCTAATCTGTTTGGCCTCCTTCGGATCAAAGAAATTTGGAAGCTGGCAGTTTCAGTGAAGTGCAGATGGCTTTTCCTGTTTTCTAAATTGTTAATATAAAATTGAAGGTGAACTAAAAGTGTATATTAAGCATCACTACACATCTTCTTGTCAAATGGAGTCCACTTTCTTTTCCTGCTTCTGACCCAGGGTTGAAGATGACAGGCATGCAGAGAAAACCGGAACAACACAGAAAACCCATACACATTAAAGGAATTTGTAGATCTAAATGATTTTTTTCCATATGCCGATAGCTTTATGATATCTCCCTTCCTCGCTCTTACCATCATGTCCTAGTAATGAATGTATTGGGCAGTGGTGGGCTAGCACTGGTCAGATCTGACTTAATAATAAAATGGCAAATATTAGACGCTTATATTGTTCTAACCCCAGTGGGGAGAAAAAAATGAGCAAGATGAATTGGAGGAGAGGAAGGGTGTGATGAGAGACTCCCAACTATCTGACAGGTTCTGGGTGAGAGAGAGAGAGAGAGAGAGAGCGAGCCTGAACTGTTATAAAGTGACACAACTAGGTCTTCGTCTCAGTCACACCACTGCTCCTCACTGCAGGCATCGAGCGGAGATGAGGGCTTTTTGTCCTTTTATCTGCTCACATGTTTGCGCTTTCACAAAGAAATATACTTATAAGGACCACGTGTCCTCCTAGTTTTACAATAATCTGGCTGCACGGTGTCTGACTTAATAGCTTGCAGTCATCTCAAAAGGTTTACATTGTAATATTTTGCATTACAACTCGGGATGATAATAAGAATTTGTTTCTTTTCTTGCGCCCACTTGTAATATCTCTCTGAGTTGAGTTATCCCTGTTCCTCAGCCCATTTTCATCTGAATATATAATCTCCTTTATTCGGTTAACGGATGCGGGGTCTGAGCGAGCCTAGTGGGAAAAATTATTGCGAAGTGTCTGAAATGTGTAAAAGTAGCCCTGCTGGTTTTGATTTTGATTTAGTTTTACACATCAAAAATGCTCACTCGCAGGAGAACAATAGAGTTATCCTGATTATGAAAGCAGATAGAATCTGGAGAGGTTGCAGTCATCAGTTTTGTGTGTTTGGTGTTAACTAGTACAGCAAAGACTAACAGCCTCTGAGGAGAAACATGGAGGGACAATCACATTTGAAGTTGGTAATGAATAATGAGCATCGCATCTTTTAAGTAACAACCCTGATACTTTATATATGAACAAGTGACTTCATACCGGAAACTATTTCTGTATATATGCGTGTTTCAAGGTTTTTAGAGAACTTGTGTAGGTCTGTGTAACACTGTGCGATTTCTTTTCCCTTTAATCTTTATTGTTGTTGTATTTTACCGTCATAAACTTGGTGAACCTCTCTGTGTGCTCCCTGTTGTTCTGTGGGGTCTGCAAGCACCTTAAATCCACCCTTTAATAACAGGGGAGTGGCTCGAGAGCGTAACAGACAGCATCGACCTTGACTCAACTGCTTGTAATTAGTTCTTTGAAAACAGGGTGCCAAAAGACTACTGACCTGTCTCGCATACCTGTTTTCATAGGTAATTGTTAAAACGCCTGCCATTTTCACGCTTGTAATAATATCTCCTTGAACTAATACACTCATCACTCCTGAAACAGCAGTGCTGACAACCCAGAAGAAAGATATATTTGTTTTAAGTAGATAGGGTTGGGGGGGAGGGGGTGCTGTAACACATGATGCAAGCAGCTGGAGGGAGCGATTTCAGTGTTTTGGGAGATTTCTGATCGCAAGTGCAGTTACTATTTTTTGTTTCTCCTAGCACTGCTGTATGTCTGTGCCAAATATGCGGGTGGTAAAATCCCTCCGAAGGAAACAGGTGAAAAGGCATGAACAACAATCCAGAAATAGCTAGCATGATGCATGCAGGCCAGGTGTGATGACTAACAAAACGAAGGCAGGGATATTCAGAGCATCCAGTATTACATGACTGCAGTGAGACGTGTGCGGAAAATATGTCATAAATTTATTTGTCCCACTTTTTTTTCCTTTTTTGCTTTTGTAATCAGCGCATATCCTGATGTGGTCGAATAAAATCAGCTGTCAAAATAACACTATTGGAAGTGGACAGCAATTCCATGATGCTATTTTAAGCTTTAAAAATTGCCCTGACGTGTCAGTCGAGTGCTATTCTACTTTAGATAATGCACTGAAAATATTTTTCTGTTCACGTGACAGAATTGATACATAAGTTGCTGTGCCATGGGCCAAACTTGGCTGAGCGGGCATCTGGCTTCGGGGGTGCTGGGCTCCGGGCTCGCAGCCGCATCCCAGCGTGCCGCGCAGCGCGGCCATATTGCCCCGACACAGAGGGCCGAGACCGTCCAGCCTGGAATCGGGGAGCAGGAGCGGGGGCGGAAGAGCCCTGCCTAGAGCCAGCACGGTGGCAATATGGACCGCACGGAGCAGGCAGGGGTCAAGTCACACAACAACCACAAACCAGTGTGTGTGTGCAGGGGCATGTGCGTGTGTGTGTGAGAGAGGAGGAGAGAAAGGAGAGAGTTAGTGGTGTGATGGGGAGATAAAGAGTAGATAAAGACAACCCCTAATTCATTAGAATAAATCCTTTCCCTTAATTATTGATAATGAATCTGCTCTTTAATCTTTCTCTTTCTTCCTCCCCTTATCTGCCTGTGTCAGCACTTTGCCTCTCTGGTTTGGTGTTGGGTGGTAAGGCCTAGTTTTCAGCCACCCAAGGGCAGCAGTCAATAACATCCTGTGCTGCTGGTTGTGTAAGCAGGAATGTAAAAACAGCATGAAGAAGCATGGAAGAAAAAAACAGCGGCAAGATATTAACTTAAAAGTAGTCAAGGATTTAGAAATATTCTTTAGCATCCCCCGAAAAAACAAAAACAAATCTGCTTTTCTTCTTTAATAATGGGAAACGGCATAAAAGAATCACAATAGACCAGTATTCACTGCAATGTACTTCTCACGCCAATACCAGTGAACTGCTTGCATGCAGCAACAACCGGGGGGGGGAAGCACTTCCATTTTCCCAGAGGTCTGTGCAGTCCACATTTTCCTGGCGTGGTACTGGCAAGGCCTCAGCGACCCCCAGATCACCTTTGTGTTTGCTGGCTGCTTGTTTGAACAGCAGCCAGCGGACAGCTCCTCCCTGTTTACCCTACTCAATATTTCATGGAGAATGAACACTCGCAGAATGAGGGATCGCGTTAATATTGCTGTTAAAATTAAGCGATAATTAAAATTTGTTAGTTTAAAAGCCATCGCAGTCTATAAAAGTTTGATTACTGGAAAATTAGGTGCATTAAGTTTTTATGGGTTGGCCTGTGCTATCGCTTGGGAACGATTTTTATGCACTTGTCATGGGCATATGGTGCAGAATTGTGTGTGTGTGTGTGTGTGTGTGTGTGTGTGTGTGTGTGTGTGTGTGTGTCTGTTTGTAGGGGTGCGAGTGAGGGAGGCATGATGCTACTCTAAAAGCTGACACAGTTTAATGCTAAAATCTCCACCCCTTGTGGTCTTACTCAACATTAGTTAAAGCGCAGTAATACCAATGCTTGAGAGGCACTGCCGTGACAAAATGCCAATTATAAATTTAAGCTGTTGTCTTCAAACAGAGCGGTCAGAGGTCATGCACACTGTAGCCACTTTATGGTCATCACTGCTGTTACATCAGCACTCCTATAGAGGCTGTGTGTTGTTGTTGGTCACTCTAACATCCAGCTCCTTGTCGCAGGGTGCAGCGGGGTCCTATCGGCTCCTATTACTAATAATAATTATAGTTAGGAGTCGACAGCTCGTCCAAGAGTTGGAAGCCACTCGTCATGTCAGAGCGGCGTGACCTTGACTTGCAGAATTAATCTGCAGCAGTAGTTCATCTTCTCATAACAACACCTACCTCATCTGGGTAGTGCAGCTCTGAGAGTCCCTCCAACTTTTTAAGTTTTCCTTTCCCTAAGAATGATGTCACCCACTGCTGAAGCCCAAGTGACATTACTCAACCAGACAAGAACAGAGAATGTGCACAGTTCACCTTCGTATTCATTTCACATCCTGTGGCAGAAAACCAGGCAGTTATTCAGTGACACAATTGTGCGGCTAACTGTTGACAGCGGTGGACATTATGCACAGTGGGACAGTGGAAAAACTGGGCTGATGCCAGCCTGTTTTTCTTCTCTATTGAAACATCAGACTGTCATAGCAGAAACGGATGTTGCCAGGCATCACTAATGAACCAATTAATCAATGAATTAGCTGAGCAGCGATTAAATTAATGTAAGCTGGACGGGCAAGCGACAGTCGTGGATATATCCTGGGGAAGGTGATTAACACACACGCACACAGAGAACAGGCAGCGATCAACAAGGCCACTATTAAGTTGGACAACTTCCTGAACTTTTCTCTTTTCAGCTAAATATGGAACTGCTTAATTCATTTTATTTTTTATGCGGACTCGAGAATTATTATATTTCCCCTTGTGACTGCACGCTGATGCTATTATGCGGTGAAACATTTTTCAGCAGACATTGCCATTTGTGCTTCAATGTATCATTTGTGTGTTGCTTTTATCTCTTTTTCTGCCTCCGTATAACATGTTCTGAAGGCTAAGCCACACTTGCTATTACGTCACAGTTAAGCTTAATAATACGTGAATCTCTAAAATCTTACATTGTCAGATAGAGCTGACTTTTACTTAGTGTAAGTAAAGTGATCCTCAAGTCCTCACTGTAATTTGTCAGATTTTTTTTAAAGAGAATTGCTCATGTTTGCTTTTTACTACAGATAGTTGTGCACCCTGAAAAAATACCTGCTCCAAAATCAGTGATATAAGGCTTAATGTGCTGTGGACTTGATGCACTTTTGCACCCTGTGGTATGCCCGTGTGATCTGTGTGTAGATGTTGGGCATCTGATGAGGTTGAACGTGTACCTGTTTATAAAGGAGGTAGAGTAGTGAACGCTAGGTAAAGTGTCTGAATCCTGAAATATTTTTTGGGATGGCAAAGTCACCCTTAATTTCTTTGTATTTTGTTTCCAAGGAGCCAGATAATCTTGTAATTCTTTTAAAACGACCTTGAGCAACCGTTTTCAGGCTTTCTGATAGATTTTCAAAGTTTTTCTTTGGACATTGTTTGCTTTTTCACTTATTTCAGCCCTGTCCTTATACATGACAATTATCAGGATAATGGGATTTTTTAAATTAAGTCAATTAATACTAATCTATGAAATGAAAACAATAAAATAAAATACCTAATGCAAGGGATGAGCCACTATCAGGTCTACACACAACAGACAACTTAGCAAAGAAAGTGAAAGAAATAAAATTTTACCATTTGGCGCTTTGTTAGTAGCAGACTGTTGCAAAAACACATGATTTGTTCCAATTTTTTTAGCTGAATCTATGAAAAATGCCCACACTAAAGAAGTCTGACAAAATAGTATTTTTAGACCAACAAGGTGATTCCTAAACAAATATTACCCAACAACTTGGCAAATATCAACGTGGTGTGCAGTGTGTCCTTAAAATAACATGGAGGACAAAGCCAGGCTTAAAACCTGTATACAGCAGATGAACAGTATCTGAAAATCATGTGCTTAAGAAATAGGAAAAAAGTCTAGCAAAGACCTAACACAGGATCTGAAAGATGCATCTTCGGTTTATTCATCTAATGTTCCCTGAAGCCTCATCAGAAACAGTCTCAGTGGAAGGGTGGCTGTCAAGAAGCTATTCTTAATTACACAAGAGCTGGACTGAAATCAGTGGTAAGTGGTCTTAAGGAGTGATGAAACACTCCTTCATCCTTTTGGTTCAAATTGTCAGTATGTACAGAGGAGATCAGAAGTACAACAATGAATGTCTACAGCCATTTCTAAGCCATGGTGGAGGCTCTGGCATAGTTGGTGGCCAGTGGTGTTGGAGGTCTTGTCAAAACTGATGAAATTATAAGCGCAGAAAAGTATTTTGAGACTTTGATACACCATGCAGTACCATCTTGAAAGCATCTGATTGGCAGCGGCTCAATTTTTCCACATGATAATGATCTCAAACACACTGCTAATGCAGTAAAAGCGTACCTGGATAGAAAAGTACACAATTGAACACTGTCAGTGATGGTCTGGCCTCCTTGGAACCTGGACCTCAACGTTATTGAAGCAGTGTGCGATCATCTCGATACCAAACAGAACAAAAGTCAGCCAACATCCAAAGAAGAGCTTTGAATTTCCTTCTAGAACTATTCCTGAAGACGTTTTTAAGAAAATACAATAAAGCTTTCCTAAAAGAGATCAGGTTTTTTTTTAAGAATAAAGGTGGTCATACCAAGTATTGACTTTAAAGCATATTAGAACTCTATGAACTGTTCTTGCCTTACATGCTATGTTTCAATGAATTGTTGTATCTAGTTCCAAATTTTCCTGGCAAAATATAAAAAGATTAAAATTAGATTAAAAATCCATCAAAATTTGCATCCCAGTTAATAATAGATACACCTGGCTACCTGAGCTTTA
>VUQR01023017.1:0-16939 GCA_015108515.1 Hemichromis elongatus | reverse complement strand
GAAAAAAGGGAAAAATAAAAGACTGGCTCATGAACGATTAGCCTGGCGCAGCTCCTTTCTGCAGTTTCTCACATTTGCTAAAATCTGACTTCAGTGTGTAGTAATAATAGTGGGAGTATGCTGCTTTATGACTTGAAGATGTACTCGGCTCCTTTCTGTGGTTTGGGAGTTTCGGTGTTTGCGCTGCGGTGAGCCACCAGCCATTTCACTTCTGCTGGCCACACACACACACACAGATTTTATACTCTTACTGTCGTGGCCATCGCCTGCCCACTGACTCAAGAGAGAACGGTGGGAAACATCTTGAATATTTTATGAAGCTCGGGAACCCCACCTCTGTCTTCCCCACCCAGCAAGCCACGGCTGCTGTGTCCAGCGCGCACACACACACTAGCAGAAAACAGAAATAATGTTTTAAATGCAATCATTGTCAGGCCCAAACAATGTCATTTATCAAGGGAGCATTTGGGACTGTATAATAAGTTTCACATTATTAATACAATTTTTCATCCTCTGTCAAGCCTATCTGATTTATGGCACGCTTGTGATCTAAGGTGATCATTGAATTACAATTCCAGTAATAAGAGGGAGAATGGACCTGGTCTTTTACTTCTGCCCACTGGAGCACAACCCCCACCCCTCTACCCCCGTTACACGCACAAACACACACACACACACACCCGCACGATCCTAGATAAACACCATCCAGTTGCAACATACTGCAATTATGCACAACATGCAACGCGGTCACAGCAGTCGTATTTGTGTGTAACTTTTACCTTACGCGGCACGCGGTAAATTTGCTAAATATTTGAGAGTTAAGCAAATATCTCAGCTTCCTAATTTCAGTAAGGAAAAGGTGGGGAGACGGGGAAGAGGAAACAAAAAAAATGAACGAACCTATGCCTGTTAATTAGATAAGGGACAAAGCTCATTATTCTAAAATTATATTGGTGCTGGAGAGTAAATATGAGCGGCCCGTTAAGGGCTCAGTAATGGGACGGGGATGCAAGTCGTTACAAGGCCGAATGATTTACAGCTAGATGCTCTTTGATGTATAGACTGTACCTTTTATTAAGTGGCTGTCGTTACGGTCACTGGCTCAGTCATTTCCCTTTGTGTCTAATCAAAATCCATATCCAGACACTCCGCCATCCCGGCCGCTCCAGATGGGGAGGAAAAAAGCGGCACGGGAATATCAGCGTTCCTTCCCCACAGCCAACTCCTCTCCTGCTTCCTCTGCCTGAGCTTTTGCATTCAGCAAATTTGAGTCGAGATTCTTATGATCTGGATAATGCAATCGAACAAACAGCAACAGCAAATAAACAAATGGAAACGTGAAATTCTTTTGAGGTAATTAAATAATAAAGACAGACTCCTATCATAACGTTTTGGATCCAGTTTGAACAAGTATTTGCGCTATTAGCAGTCTTGCTCGGGCTTTATCAGATTAGCTGGTTGTCGAGGGCCCGCTGATCGGCGTCATACATCATCCTGTTTGATTTCTGTTTAGAGCAAATTTGGGGAAGCTGCTAATTGGATTGCGGGAGTCTAGCCCCGGTTAAAGATGGTAAACAGTGGAGCAGGCTTGTCCCCCCAACTCTCAGCCCCACAGGCTTCCAAAACGCCAGCCCTCCTCAGGATCGCCACAATTTATGGCACATTTTCCCCGTATTCTTAAAAGATAATTAGGTTTATCACCCATTTCTTTCCCCTCTCCGCCCCTCCCTCTGCTTCCCTTTTGTGTACCTGAGAGAACACAATCGCAGCATAAAAACATAAATATTTCTGCAGCACAGCAGCGCTGGCAGGTGAGCCTAATGAAATTCTAGGAGTGTAATTTGATTTACGAGGTGCTAATGCGGCCTGATATTAGAGAGAAAAAGCTCTGATATGGCTGCCTTGTGCTGTATTTAAGGCCTATCAGAAGCCTGATAAAGAGTATCCTGTCCTCAGCACAGCGGCTGAGTTATTGTTGCAGATATTCATATTGATAGTAATTCTTCCCGACGCAATTTAGTGCCGGCAATATATAAATATGGAGATAATAGTTAATTTTGGTGGCTGCTCAGATTGCAACGCTTTAAATTCAAGGCTTGCAAAAAAAAAAAAACCAACAACTTTGAGCTGCGAAGCATCTGGACGCTTTTTAAAGTGCCGTTTAAAGGATGGGTGGCGGTGCTGGGAAGAGGCCTCTGACCGAACCGCGTCACACAAATCAAACTTTCAGTGCTTTTCAGCGGCTGCTAATTTCAGCAGGAAGCTTTTCGGAGCTCTTGATTTGCAGTTCTTTTGCTCGAAACATTGTGATTAATAGTTTGAAAAAAAAACAAACCCTATTAAGCTTTTAAGTTAACTGCATCTGGAAGCAAGATGTAAGGCCAGTGTGTGCGTACACATGGGGGGGTCATCTTATAAAGCTTTGTGATGTTGCTTTGTTTTACCCAAAAACAAAATAAAATAAGTTTGTGCGCTTGGTAAGGCTGTGCGCATGCTCGCGTTTATCCTTTGTGCGTTTTAAAAGTGTGTTTGTGGCTACTGAGCTATGGCTCATAATAAAAATAGGCAATAACACGGCCACCACAGAGGGACCTGGCCTTTGCGCCTCCGCTTGCTTCCCTCTCCCCTCCATGCCACCTCGTTGTAGTCATGGCCTCTCCCCATCCCCTAAGTTATGGTCTGAATAACATCGCAACAATATTAAGATAACATTTCCTGATTGTTTGTCAGGCAGCAGGCTCCTTCACCCCGCTTTCATCACGTCCACCGTGTTCATTAAATTGACAATTTGTATTTGCCCTACAGCGGGATAAACAGGAGCTTATCTGATGGGCCTGCTCTTTTATTATTTATTTCATTATCTTTTTTTTTTCTTTGCCTTCTCCTCCTCCTCTTTCTCTCGGGATTGAAGGTAAACATAAATCAGCAGCTGCATCTCTGTTGTGTGCCGTTGTTTATATTGCAGTCATATGCAGCGGCACTCCTCTCCGAGGAGATTCATCTACAATGCTCTGCAGACACATGTGGCCTCTTCATGGAGGTTTTAGCTGTTGTTTTGTGTGACATGCTGGCTTTACACTCCTGCTGGTCTCAGTGTGATATAACTCAGTAGCTGTTTCACTTTAAAATGCCCTTCCGTGCAGACCTTCTCCTAAGAGAGTCTCCTCTTCTTCTTTTTCTTTCTTTCTTTCTCCTTCTTTTTTTTTTCCCACTGCAGTGTTTGTCCTTTTTGTTGCATGCAGCAGGCCAGGGATGGATGCCTTTGTTCATTTGAATGTTAAACTAGCACCATCCAGGAAACTGATTTGAGTACCCACAGACCACATTGACTACAGCGCATTCTCTAAAGCGTTTCTCCTAAGCGCTGTGAGCGATGATGTTGCCCCGCTCAATATCTTAGCCCGGGAACAAGCCTGTCGTCGGTCAACATGGTGCGCGCAAACGAAAAATAACGAAGCCGGCGCCCTTACTTAGGAAACAGTTGTCCCAGGAATTTAATCTTTTAGCCATTTTTTACCCAACACCCCCCCTCTAATCAGGTTTCAATTGACTGCCATTGAAGGAATAGCTTCTCCTCAGACACATATATAGGTCCGAACCCAGTCAGACATCATTTAAGGCTTACTCAGTCTTCCTCCCAATATCTTGGAGAGCTCAGGGCCAAATGATTTAATCTTCATTCAGCTAATTTAGTCTGGATTTAAGCTGCCGGGTTGTCGAAGTGCAGAGTGATGGAGTCTGAAAACAGGATGAGAGAGAAAAGGGATGAAGGGGGAGGAAAAAAAACGGAAGGATGGAGGGAGGGAAACAGAGAGCGAGCGAGATAAAGTTAGAGCGATGGAGGGAGAAAGAGAGAGGCAACGGAGGAGGAGGAGGTGGGGGCTGAAGATGATGATCCATCCTGACCCTAGTGAATGCTGTCATGTTCCTCCCTCTAGGTAATCTCTCTCACTCACTCGCTATTTTGCATGTGAAAATGCTCTCCTGACAGTTGCATATCAGATAAATTTTCTCTCTTTTTTTTCCTCCCCCCCTTCTTTCCCTTCGCCAAATAAACAACAGTCTTCACTTTGAAGTTGTCTGTTTGTGTCAGTTTGGCTTGAGGCGAGAGTCGGCCTCTCTCCCTCTTTCTGTCTTTGTGTTACAGTGTGAGAGCATCGACAGATTATTTCCTCTTACAGCGACTGGCCAACACAACATGGAAACTAGGGAGAGAAATTTTAGCCATGCAAAAATCAAAACACAGCCAACATAATTAGTCCAGTTGATTTAAAAAAAAATAAGTATGATGGACACTTGCAGTCAGGAGGAGAAGAGGTGACACTGCCACTCTTACTTCTGACATTAGAGAATGTCTGTTTCTAGGTTAGAGAATTGTTTTTTGGGTCCTTTAGTCTTAATCATACTGAAATAGTGCTCTTTCTAACCACTCTGACATTTAGTTTACATCAACAGCGCATGATTATTGTTTATACTAACACATCCTCTGTGAGGTCCCCTAAACATGGCACCACCTCACCACTAGGGGGTGATAGTAAGTACATTGTAATGAATCAGGTGCTCCTTTCTGGGCCTGTTAAGAGGTATAGAGGCTCCTCCTGAGGGATTTCTGTTACAATTAAGGCCAGTGTGGCCTGTGATGTTCTGACAGGAGCTCTATATGGCTGAACTGACAGCAGGATCACATTACTGTATAGATATGGTAATCAGTGACAGTATAGACACAGTAGCTTGCAGTTTGCTGAATGCGGAGGGAGGAGAGTCACCTGCATCTCTGAATAAATCCACACACGGTGTCAATCATGTCGTGTTGGTTTGTGATCAGAAGGGAAAAAGAAAGCGAGCAGGAAAGACATGGGGAGGAGATGGAGACACGCAAGAGGCTGAAAGGCAGTGATATAACGACTAGAAGTAGAAGTTGATTCTGATTACAGATGGGGGTTTTGCCTTCTGTGGCCTTAGCTAATCAGTGCTTGACAGTAATGTGAAAATAAAACATGCAAAACAAGATAAAATTCTCTGTGTATCTTATTATATTTGAATGTATTTTCACGGTTAAAAAAAGTCAAATGTTGTCTTTATCCTTTTCTGTATGTGGTCATTTAAAACCGACAAGACAAAACAAATAGATTCAAGAATACTTAAAAATGCTGGAAATTGCTTTTACACATGATTTTGGCTTCCCACAATTAAGTAAATGCATAATGAGAATGCATGATCGAAATCAAACAGCCCCCTAAATCATCTCCTGTGTCCGTGCCTGCATGTGCCAATCACAGCTGTTCCCTCCACGTTTCTTGAATGTAGTCTGGATGAGTAACACCACGCTAAAAGACAAATATGCAACAAATAATATACCAGAACAGAAAGAAGTACTTAAGATGTGTGAAGTGGTGCTAAGAACAAACCATAAGCAGAGTGCTGTAGAGTAAATTCAAGTTAATGAGCCTCCAGAAAACACACCACAAACTGCAGTAGAGTGAGCGAAGGAAGGCCAAGGAAAACAACCCAAGTCAATAATCATTAATTTAGTGTAAGTGAATAAAGAGGACCGAGCTTATTTTGATCCAAAGATGACTTTAATACATATTTGCCACTAAGATTAGAACTAAACAAATTTAATCTGTACATTAAAATACCTGATTATTAGTTAATATATATTGGAAGCACAAGTGGTGCAATCACAAACAAACCTTATTTACATGAGCTCAGATAGATAGATTACAAGCCTGAGCTCAGAGGAAAACAAATGTGCTGCGACGTGTGTTTGTCATTTTCCGTCAGGCTGGTTTTGTCCACTTGTTTGCTTTGTGTTGAGATTTTTTAGCATGCGCTCCTCTGCACACAAGGACACACATGTAGTAGTCCTAGTGAACCAGCTAAGTATTGGAAGATTCCAGTCCAAATGGATTTGAGTTCACAGCTCGAGTGTGGGAAAGTTTTGAAGCGGGAAAAGACCATGAACGTGAACTTTGTTTAAAAGCGTTGGCAACTGAAAGGTAGCTCAGTGTATTTGATTTTATGCCAAATACAAGGAGGATCTGTGTGTCTAACCCCAATTTTTTAATAGCCGAACCAGAATCTAATTCATTTCATGTTTACATAGTTTTATTTTGGTTTATTGTAATTATTTGTGAGATAGTGTTCTGCCAAAAATTTAATCATAGTGTCTGTTCTACATTTAGGTTATTTTCCTTTATTTCTGACTTATATGATATTACAGTGGTCAGTGTATATGTGCATTTTCCTCATGAGCCAAAAAATCTTTTTTTTAACGTCACTGTGTGAATATCCTTAATGCGGTTTAGGTGTACAGTTCTGGCTCTCATCAGAGAAGCTCCACCCACCTGTTTAAACCTGTTTGCAAAAAGTAGCAAATCAGAAAAAAGTAGGCTTAAAGTGAAAGGGGCTAAAATAATTTGTTTTACAAAGTGCATGAACTGAGGTCTGGTATGAGAGAAAAAAAAAAAGATTATTTTGAATCATGGGTCACATAAAACTGCTCTTCCAAAGCACAAGAATAAAAAAAATGGAGTCGGAAATGAGCATGAAGGGTCCCCGTTAAGGAGTGATAAACGCAGAGGTTTGAAAGCAAAACAGGTCATTTCCTGAAGCCACACACTCTGCGCCCAAAAAGTCCTTCTTAAAAGAGTTTCAGAGCTCGGTTGGGTTTTGTTGACTCTGAATTGGCACATATTTGTTATTTTTTTCCCTTAAAAAGAAGTTTCCAAATATTTTTCATTTCCAAACCTCCGTCTTTGCCTCACTTCTTTCTCCCCATATTTGCCTTCCCTGCTCTTTCACACGCTTGCATACACAAACGCATTCACCAAACCGCTTCTCCTTCTCTCTATCTCTCTTCCCTTCACCGCGGTTCTTTTGCATGGTGCCTGGCTGTTTAGAGGCAGTATGCATATGTATGGGCGAGACGGTGGATCGTGACGGGATCTGACATGCGGGGACAAGATCAAAGCGCTCCATCTGATCCCATAAAAACAGACGCAAACCCTCCTCTCATCCTTACAAAACCCCCACTGATAGTCAACTCTGCCAGCACTGACTCCTCCATCTTCTCTCCTCTCCTCTTCCTTTTCTCTCTTTTTACCTCCATCCCAGCATGCCACGTTCCCACATAAAGGCCTGCCTGCCTGACTTTGCGATTACGCCCTGTGATAAACAATGGCCCGTTTAGCTCATAAAGCAGGAGTGTTGTGCATAATGCTTACAATAAAAGATAGCATCTCTTCACTCATCTTATTTACCTCTCCCGTGGTGGCACAGGCGACGAGCTGTTCTATAAATACCGCAGAGAGGAAGGAAAGGGAAGGAAATGCAGATGCAGACATACATCTGTTGGTCAAATAAAATGCCTGCCAAGCCCGTTGATGAGAACAAGAGGAAAATGGAACTATTTATAAATGCACTTGTACTTGCAGCCAGGTGATGAAGGTGCCATTTTAAATCTCCTCCATGCTGTCTGGTAACATGAGGTTTGTCTGAACCAGTGCAGGTCGACACCCATATCACATTTTGACTCATCTTTATGGAACATATAGATTGATGCAGAAGCCAGGACCCCACCAACTACATTCCCTTCTCTCCTCTCCTCCACCACCCCAGCTTTAATTCCCTCCTTTCTCCTTTTTCCCTGCCTCCCTTTCTTTCTCCTTTGCCCCCCACCACCAACAACAACCCCCTTTCCAGTAAGGAAGATGTATGAGTTTGAATTATTGATTCAGACACATGCTACATGCTGTTCGGAGTCATTATTTGTTCAGGTGAGTGTCATGCTGCTCGCTATGAAACAGATACCACGGGGATTAAGCGACACAATCAGGACTTAAAGACAGCCGCCCTCCCTAAAATAACATGGCCCTCGCTGCAAGACGAATGCTCCCCAAAACCCGACTTCATTTGTTTATGACTCGCACATTAGTCATTCTGCAGCTAAATTATAGCGCGGGGGTAAAGATTAATTCAAGCGCGGGCTTTTTCTATTGTTTTTCCTTTTTTTTTTTTTTAACTTCTTTGTGTTTTTTCGTGAAGCTTAATAACACAGCAGATGACTATAGGTGCAAACATCCTACACACTGATTTAAAATAAATAAATAATTTTTTTTTAAAAAGACAGAGAGCGAACATGCAGCTTTTGTCGATCGTAGGCGTGGGTGTGAAAAATAGACAGATGTCCAAAGCGAAGACAGAATGACATGCATATTCACATTTTTGCCCTGATTTGCAAAACGGGGGCTTTTATAACAAAATACCTCACCAAACGCTACATCGTGCTTTACATTCATTGGGTTGATACTGATAATCCAAAGCTAGGTGAGAGCGTTGATGTTGATGATGTGAGCGGTTAGTTAAAAACAAAACAAAACAAAACACACAAAAAAAAGATGATTAGTTTGGGTGGAGGGAAGCTTTAATACAAGAGCCTCGAGAGAATGAAGCAGGAGGTAAAATGTTGCTAACTGTTCATTTAGCCCTGGCTAAGTGGTCAGGGACGCTGGACAGGTGAACTCTATTCTCCCCACTGGCCCTGCAGGGTGTGTGTGTGTGTGTGTGCGCATGTGTGTGTGGACTGTAACAGAATTTCTCTAGTCCTTTGGGCCCTGGTGCAAAGCAGAGAATAAATGGTAGAGGTGGCAGGCCAGGACAGAAAAATCAATGCCTGCTTATACAGACATGACACACCAGCAACCAGCTGCATTCTGTGTGTGTTGAGTGCGTGTGTGTGCACAGCGTAGATGTACAGCGTACAATCATATGGCCCTCTGCTCCGTGGTTGTGAGTGCAACTACCCAGCAACCTCCATTTCCTCTCTCACAGGGTGGATTTTTCTAGCGTTTTGCGTCAGCTTTGGGATCAGTAAATAACCCTTTGTTTCTCCCCCTCACCCCCTCCTTCCCCTCGTCTTCATTCCTACCTGCCCCTTCTTATTCTCCTGCAGGAAGTTTGAATGTGAGTTGTGTGAGCGCTCCTTCAGTGAAAAATGGGCCCTTAACAACCACATGAAACTGCACAGCGGAGAGAAACCATATAAGTGTGCCTGGCCATCCTGCCACTACGCCTTCCTCAACCTGTCAGCCATGAAGGACCACTACAGGACGCACACGGGTGAGACAGAGTTAGCAACCTCCACTGTGAACCATTACTGTTCCTGCTCCTGCATAAACACACTGACTGACACACTCTGAAGTGCAAAATTCATGAGATTAGCTTTTTTTAAAAAATATATAATATATATACAGGCAATCAGTGCTTTTATGAGTCTGGGACAAAGGGTTATTTATCAAGAAAGGCTATGCTTGGATCAGACAAAATGTACTTTTTCATTCCTCTATAGCTGCTATCTGCTATTCAACAAAATGAAGTTTATGTGAACTGTGAAATTCTCACATTAATTATGAATCTTCACAGCTTTGTTTGGAATAAATATACACAAGTTTTTGGCCGGTAATAGCCTCAGCTTGTCCATCTGTACTGATTTTCAACATCCAGGGAAAGTCGAGAACTAGTTCTTGGCGCTCTTGCAGACACTTGCTAGATGGTTAAACACACCTTCTGAACCCGATAGGACTGTCACTGTTATATGATATTGTATCGGCCAATTAATAGCCAAAGGGATGAGCAAAACAGCACGGGGATGTTTGAATTTTTGTGTTTGTTTTGTTTTGTGCCATCCTCCAGACTTGGATGCTCAAATGTTGTGGAAATTAAGGTAGTGTGTAGTTCTCAAATCCAACTGGTTGTCATGTGTATTTCCCCAAAAATCCATCTGGTCTCCAAGTGTGTCTTCCTCAAATCCAGCTGGTCACCGAGTGTGTGTTCATCAAGTCCATCTGATCGTCAAGAATATTTTTGTTTTTTTTCTTGCTTTACACCAAATCTGCGTGTATGGGTTTTTTTTTCTGTGATGCAAAATGGACTGCATTTATGTAGCACTTTTCTTGTCTTATTGACCGCTGAAAGCTCTTTACACCACAGGCTTTTTTTCTTCGATAATTGGATCAAAGCCTGACCTTCCGATTAGCGGAAAAACCTGCTTTACTGCCTGAGCTGCAGCTGCCTCAGAAAAATAAAAAGCAGAAAAAACCCACTTATGATTTTGTCCTTTCATATAGGTATCCAACATTTGATCCAAATAGAGAAGCATTAGGAATTAGAAGGTCCCAATTTCTTTATAAATCTCATATTGATTGAGTTACAGCTTTTGGATACAACATTGATACAGCTGGCAATTCAGAAGATCTTTTCTAATCTCACCTGGAATCTACTTTTTATGACTAACCAATAATTAATCATTAATTTACCCACTTTCTTGTTCCACTACAAAGTGAATTGCTTGATTAGAAGCAATGAAACCTTTGCACTGAGATGAATGATTACTTTAATTGTGCATTTCCCCTCTGATTCCATCCTTCCCTTTCATTTCTGTACATACAGTAAAGAACACTTTAGGACTCCTTTGAATTGTGTGCTTTTCTTCTTTAACTTGCTAAAAACTTTGGATGGACAGATGGTGCAGTGGGCGGTGGGAGGATACTGTCTTGAATAATAGCCCCTCGATAGGAGCCCAAGTCAGTTTCTTTGAAAGTGTCTTTATGCCGCAGCCCAGCAGTTTCCCCTCGGCCTCAGTAATGTCCCACACATGGCTCCTTGATGCCCTTTTAAGTCAATGACAGAAGCAGCAGCAGCCAGTGGCCTGACAGCCTGACTGAGTGCTTGCAGGAGAGCCCTCCATCCGTCACGGGTGCCTGCTGTGTGCGCGGGTTTCTATGTGTGTCAGTGCGAGGCTTGCTGAATGTTATTTTAAATGTGTTTTAACAGTGATGTAACGTCAAGGCGCCTCTGACATAATTAGATGTTTTATTTTCATTTGTTTCCAGCTCTCATCATTCCCCATCAAGTGACTGGCGTCACACTGTCACTTAGCTGTCATTTGAAGAGGTGTGGGATGGTATGCTTGGTGTGTGTTTGTGTGAATTTGGCAGACAACACAGACTTGAGAGTGAGTTAAGTGATTGAAGGGGGGGCGGGGGGGTGATTGAATAAGGGAACTTGAAAGATCGTGGGTGACCAAATAAGAAATATGAAAGTAGAATTAAGATTGAACCTGAAACAACCTTATTTTAGTCAGAAGCAAGACCTGACTTGATTAGCGACACCCAAAAAAAAGCTAACACAATTTGCTCTGCTGTGACCTCCGACACTCCTTTGCCAGTTATAATTGGTGCTGGGTTAGGGCGGCTAGCTACAGCTTTACAATCATTGCAATCACATTCCAGCAGCCAACCTGACACACTGAAGTATTATCTGCATGTGTGTGATCTGTTTAAAAGTTACAAATCGTCTCCTTCACGGGGCTAAGATGCAATACTAATAAAATAAGTAGGAGATTTAAAAGTTGAACTAATCTGCCCAGGGAACAGAGCAGTCAGTAATGGAGGGGATGCGAGTTAGAGAACATGCATCTGGGTTATGTAGAAGCTCGCAGGACGATGACTAACTGCTGCGTTTGCTCTGGAGCAGAGTGTAATGATACGTAGCTCATTAGTTGTAAAAGTGTAAAATTAAACGTCACAACGCGAGGAAGGCTAAACCAAAGCGTCCCTACATTGAGAACGTCATCACGGTAAGTTTTTATTGACTAGGTTTGCGTCACGTGTGTTTGATTGGTTTATTACACTTAACACAAGATTCCTAAGCCATTAAAACATTAGTTAGAGCAGCAAAATGGAAAAGAATGGGCAGGTTGAGCATAGACTGAGCAATCAAACGGCATGCAAAGACAAAAACATATATTGATCAGTGGTTGTTGATCAGTAGTCATGACATATTGCATATGAATCATCAAGGAGCTGACCTCACAGCCAATTGTTCATTCAGTGGGCTGGTTTCAGTTATTGTGCAAATGTACTGTTTATAGGGTTGGAGAAACCAGCTGAGGCTGAAGAAGTCACTGAGTGACAAAACGTTTCTCCCACTGAAAGCGCCACGTCCAGATGAGCAGAATCAACCTTTTTGAACAAAACATATACATTCATGAGTAATGCTGAAACCTTCCTCTGGATAAATATAATTTGGAACAGCAGGGCAAGTTTAGGATTACGCAGTGACATGTTTTCTTAAACACTGACCAGAGAATTACCACTGTCAGAACTTCAGGGAACTCTTTAGAAAATGGATTTTCAATAATTCAGCACACCAAAAGTCACTCTGCAGCAGTCTCCAATTAGATATTACTCATTAAAGCAGCAGTAGTGATTTTCTGTTGGTAGCTACCTGCCTGATGATAGTTTCTCTAATCAGTATTAACAGTTACCATTTTTTTTTACTGGATAGGAGCCAGTTAGTGCTAAACAAGGTTATGTTGTATATTTCCCTATTAAGCTTATAATACAAGAAACTGAAATCAGGGGAGGATACTTAGTTTAGTGGATTATCTACTCATAGCCTACCTGTTTGAGTTGTAGCACCATAGTGTAGTTATTTATGTGTTTCTGCAGCATATGCTATATGAAGAGCCTTTAAGAGTTGTCATTTGTTTTAAGTTACTTCACAAAGGCGACTTTCTTTATTTGGTAGCAACAGTTCTCACTTGTTGATTGTTGGTTTGAAATGTGAAGCCTGCATTTATTTCACTTTTTTTTTGGACTTCAGTTTTGCGTTGTGATTTCAGAAGCTACAAAATATTTTTATACCTCTTTTATGAGTGTTAGCACTTCATGCGTATAAAGTTCAGTGGTACATAAAGGTACAATAGAGTGACATAAGGTGAACAGCAGAGCCTCTGTGACCAATCTAGTTTTCAGTGTAACATTTTCCCTCTGACCTGTTGGGTCAGAGGGAATCAGTTTAACTTTTTGTGTGAAATAAATTAAAACTCTGATCATTTGACACATGAGGAAAAAGGTGTTTATATAATAATATAGCAGAGTTTATTAGGAGATGTATATTTTATTTTAACGATTAAAACCTGCTAGACATTTAGTAACTCAAGCTTTAAAATAATTTCAGAGGTGGACACCCCATGGCCACCTTTAGACAAACCCCTGCATTCTGGAGGTATAAGGCGCAGAAAAGGGGATGATTTCTGTCAGCCTACAGCAAAGTTTACTGTAAATATGACAAATTTAAACTTTTTGGCAAACTAAATTTTGTTGGTGCACGTACACTAATTTTTTTATTTTTTTTATTTTAATTTTAACCCCAGAAAAACTTTTTGTCACAATCAGCCTGTGTTTACTGCCTCTGCCCACTGTGGCTGTCTCAGAGAGAACTGGCTGGAGTTTCAACATAAACTTCATTGGTGATCTCAGAGTCAGTCTGAATCTTACAGTACTTTTTATTTGGACACATGCTCCAAAATAGATATACTCACACCCACCAGCCTCACACCACCAGCTTCACCTTTCTGTACTGTTTTTCCACTGCTTAGAACAGCTTCAGTAACCTCATATCCTTTCTTTAATGTGAAAACATTCTACTGACTACAAGAAATAAGTACTTATTAATGAGGGTTTGCTTTGACTACTTACAAACTTGTAACTGTGATTAGCATGAAAGTCATCAACGGTTCTAATGAGTCAGTTGACGGGCACTTAACTTTTGTGAGATAATTTTTTCCTTTTGTTTTTCTTACTTTTCCTTCCCCTCCTTTACATTGTTTATCTGACTTCTTCTTTTCTAAGGTATCAGCTGTTAAAATGTGCTTGATAGATAATAATTTTCATCCCATGGATACATGACAAGAGAAAGACCATCCAAGAACCAAGCAGGAGCCCTAAGCAGGTGAACATCGTTCACCATCTTCCAGTGCTGTGACTGCGGCTATTCTCCAACTAGGTGAATGTTACTCGTGGTCACGAAAGAATAGTCATGAAAATTGCATATTACTGATTCTGAAACTGACCTCATGGACCTTTGTTAGTCAGTGGTGCTAGTTTTGGAAATTATGCAAATATAGTTTATAAGGTTGGGGAAACCTGCAGTCAGGTGAGACTGAAGGAGTGATGAAATGTTTTGCCCACTGAAAATGCTTCATCTAGATCAGCGGTCCCCAACCCTCGGGCCAGGGACCGGTACCGGTCCGTGAGCCGTTTAATACCAGGCCGTGAGAGTTGAGGTTCCGGTGTGAAATTTTTTGGTTGTCAGGGTTTTTATCGTTAATATTTATTGTGTATTTTTATCGTTAACTCAGTTTCCCTCTGTCTTTTCCCGTGTTATGAATAAAAATTCGACCTTAAAGGGCGGTCCGTGAAAATATTGTCTGACATAAACCAATCCATGGCGCAAAAAAGGTTGGGGACCACTGATCTAGATGACCAAAATCCACTTAGTGGAATCCCATGGATAGAGTTGCTGGTTGTGACATGCTGAGCCCCCGACTCCCTAAAAGGACAGCTTAAAAAAAGTTAAAATGTCGGTGCTCCTTCTCCTGCCTCTAATGGGATTCAATGTTGCTCTCTGATTTGTGTGTGTTTTATGTTAATCATTCCCTGCTCACAGACCAGTCTGACGGAGGGGGGTAGAGGGCGTGGATGGGGGGATCTAGTGGTCGACAGCCGCCAGGGTCATTTGTAACAGCTGATGAATGAGCGACTCAAAAAAATAAATAAGTGAACTGAATCGGACCCACCCAGTTTTTCCCAGGCTCTTGGGCATTGTGGTGGTGGTGGTGGTGGTGGTGGGGTAGATAGAGGAGGTCTGGACACAGCGACAGGGCCACAATTGATTTCCTCATTGCTTCAGTTTGTCGCTTAATCTGGCGATATGCTGATAAATCTTCGCACTTTGTCAATTAATTTCCCTGAAAAATGAGACCCAAAATGGCGAGCACATCAATACAACAGCGGATTCCGTGTCAAAAATTAAGCGGTAAAATTAATTGCCCTCCCATCCGCTCCTGCTAAAACATAACTAATGAGGGAGGCAATTATAGCTGCATGCAGACTCCTCCGGGGTTATTTAAAACGCACACAGGCGCACACATATATATGTATCCGCACACACATGCAAAGAAGGGTTGTATATTTTGACTTCAAAGTTCTTTTATTGTCTCGCAATAAGGCGTATTTAATTCCAGTAAAGGGCGGAGAGTTGAGGTGTACCATGGGAACAAAGCAGACGAAGTGATAGCTATTTTCAAATAGCCAAAAAAAAAAAGTTTTAAGGGCTCTCAGTGCAGATGCATTAGCGGGAGCTGCGTTTTTAGGACATTTTAGTGTGTGGATTTGTACACACAGTTGCATAGCTGTTCATGATCTGTGACTTGAATTGCATTTGTTTGCAGCTTTGTATATCTAGCCTTCAGGACTGATGTATGAGGTTGGAGTTCACAGTCTCAAGTGAATTCAGGCTAGATCCAAAGTTAAAGTAGATAAAGGGTACAGATATGTTTTTAAGGTAAATGTTTGTTTTTTTAAGTTATAACAGTCATTAGTGTGCCTATTAAAGGCAAAGGTTAACCCGAGTCATGCACGCTTGCACTCAGTTCAAGGTTACGAGGTAGCTGAAAGGTCCATGTTGCTTTCGGCAGCCAGATCTTACAATGTTGATAGCAACATGTCACGTGTTGTTTCTACTACCCCACCTCACCATCCCCACCCTGGTCCTGGGAGTGCTCCACCCCACAGAACAACAGATGAAAAGCGCACATGTAATTTATCGCCAACGTTTCCTCCTCGAGAATAATTGTGGCGACCGCGGCTGGGCGTAGGGATCGATGGCTATAGATTTTTCTGTGGTGGGGTCTTGTAGCGTTGGGTGTAATGAGAGATGGAGAGGGCGGAGGAGGGGACCCGCGCTGTTATTCTGATGGGGAGAAACAGTCTGATCGAGATGCTTAGTAACTCATGTAGAGTTTAAAGGCACGTGGAATATAGGTGTTATTTATTTATTCGTTTTAGTCAAAGGCCTTGAAAGCCCAGGTTTTCTGCAATCAGTAGGATGCTAGATGGGGAAAGAAAAAAACTCGTTTCACAATTACAGCTGTGGTCGTTTTTCAAGAGGTTTTCAACACATTTATGTACATCAGTCAGAATTTGTTCTTTTCTTTTTTTTAAGCAGCAGTTTAAAACAGAGTCATTGTTGATTGGGAGGGGGGGGCTTATTTTTAATTTAATTGATCAAATCACACTGCACAGTCCAAGTGAAGGTTAATTCCTCTTTTTGACTCTGAAACTCATGCTAAAGATACCCAGGGATGCAATGTAGGTCTATTTGCTTAAAGTTTTGATCGTGATGAATCCATGCTATGGAGAAATTAGAGCTGGGCGATATAAGATTTTTTCATATCGCGATATGTTTTTGTCATTTCAGGCAATAACGATATATATCATGATATAAGCCAAATCACTATATTTGTAAGATTTAAATGTGCTGTTGCTCACAAGTAAAATGTGAAATAATCAGCAGCTTGTTTTGATTTAAATATTTATTTCCCATAATAAGTTCAACAGGGCAGATGTACTTAAGGAACATGACACTTCAGTTTCAGATAAATAAAGGCAAATATTGACAACTACACAAAAGGTAGCCGCTAAAGCCTTCAACTTTCAAAACAGAACAAACAAAACAGACTGCTAAATCGTCAATTCCACCTAGAAACAAAATATTAATTCTAAAAAATAAATCTTAGTTTGTTTTACAGTAGAACAGACAAAACTTTTGTCAATATCAAATAAACTGAGAACTAAAATGAAATTCTCAGTCTCTCCTTGTTGTACAGCTTAGCTTTTCAAACAGTTTTAAAATAAAGATGCTAACAGAACATTGTTTAAATCCTAGGTGCAATCATATATATAAAACTTCAGTCTGACAAAAGCCTGCAGGTTGCGGGACAGGAAGACAAGTCTACCCACTGCTTCAGGCTTTAAAGCGGCCTTTATTTTCTCAATGCTTCATTTTCGACCGTGTTTATTGGTAGCATGTG
>VUQR01023015.1:0-13612 GCA_015108515.1 Hemichromis elongatus | reverse complement strand
TACCGCGCATGCATGAAATGTTAGACGAGCCGACCTGCCTGTTGTCTGTTTACTTTCCGTCTCTTTAAAACGAGCGGCGAAATGGCGAGACAAAGCACCGAATGTGTCAAATGGAATGATAATGAGGTGGAGCTGTTGCTCCGAGTCACAAATGAGTTCATATTAATCTTCAACACGGCCACTAAAAACTTATTGATTGAAACTGAGCAAACAAAACAACAAAACAACTGCGGTACGATGCCGTCTGACCATCTTAGTTAAAGTGGTCACATGACTGCATCATATGACTAACATACGTCACCGTTTCCAAAAAGCTCCGTTTTCCCTCCGTCTCAGTGTGGACGGGAGGGCGAAACGGAGAAAAAAAGATGCGTTTTCAAACGAAAACGCATTAGTGTGGACGTAGCCTAGACACACTGGAGAGATTTCTAGCATGAACAGCCTGTTTAATGTCATGCCAAAACTTTTGGTCTGATTTAAGTCCACACTTTGGCTATGGCCACTCCAAAACCTTCAGTTTGCTTCATGAAGAAGTTGACCTGATGGTGTTATTTGGATCATTGTCCCTCTGCATAACTCCAGTGGGCTTGAGCTTCAGGGCACAAAGAGATGGATGGTCTTTTTCCTTCAGTATTTTCTGGTAGTGAGCAGAATTCATGGTTCAGTCACTGTAAATCCTGAAGCACTAAAACAGTCCCAGACTATCACACTACTATCAACATGTTCGACTGTGGTAACGGGATTCAAACCTTCATTACAGAACTTTTGTCTCTTCAGTCCAGTGGATGTTGAATCATTTTTGGATCAAGATGTTTTTGGGCAAATGTGAGATGATCATTTGTGTTCTTTTGTTTAGCAGTGGTTTTCCCCCTGGAACTTTCACATGGCAGCCATTTTTGCCCAGTCTCTTTTTTATTAAATTATTGAATCATGAACTTAGACCTTGACTGTTGCAAGTGAGGCCAGCAGTTCTTTAGATGCCGTTCTGGGTTCTGTTGTGAACTTCTAGATGAGTTGTCAGTGCACTCTTGGATCAATTTTGATGTACTGGCCATTCCTGGAAAGGTTCTTATCTGTTTGTTTGTTTTTTAGAGTGTGGCATAATGTGTTGGTTTTTCAGATCTTTGTCAGGCAAGCTCCAATTCAGTCATATCTTCATTCAATGTGTCTGGCAGTAATCAGCACTGATGTGACTGGTCAAAATGAAACAAGTTTTCCAATTACTTTTTCTCACACAGCCAAGTAGACTTACTTATTTTTCACTTAATAAATAAAAATTATCAACCAAAAACTGCGTTTTGTAAGTGCAACTAATATGCAAAAAAAAAAACCCAACCCAAAAACAAACATAAAACAAACAAACAAACAAAAAAAATACACCAGAAAAAAGAAATCAGATACTTACCAACATCAAAGCATTTTGTGAGTACAGTCTAACAGTTAATGGCACTCCACTCGTTTTCTTTTTGAATTTAACACCAACCTGTGTGTCATTTCTCCTCAGTGCTGACTTCACTGCTACACTGCAGATCCTCCCAAGGTTAGTACCTTTTCCATAAACTTGAATAAATCACACAGGACTTATTTTTCTCTGTAACATGTGGCTTCAGCCATCAGTGGTCTGTTTGCTTTCAGTTTGCAGTATTACACACACCATCATACATGCTCTGTGATGTTTGATGCAGTCACTCTGCCCGGTTGCGCTCTGTAGCAATAGCTGTTAATAATAATCACTTTTTCTTTAACTTGACTTCAGTTCTGTGTCTTGCCATCAGTTTACATCTGTCAATTGGTAAATTTCGCTTACTACAGGTGAACTATTAAACTTTCCCCACTTACTTCCTGTTCATACTAAACAGGGCTAAATACAAACAAACAACCTTTATTTGTCACATACACAATCATACAGAGTACAACATGTAGTGAAATGATTGTGTCCGAGCTGTGGACAAGCTGCAGACATAGCCGCGCCATTCCAGGGCTTGGTTTTAGCATGGGGGGTCTAGCCAGGACCCTTACTGGTTACGGGATGGGAATCGAACTTGCGACTCCTGCTCTGAAAGTGTGTAGGCTTGCCACTACACTATCCAGCAATAAGTAATCCCTGTGAGCCAACAGCTTAATTTTTAGACTACACTAAAAATTAAGTTTAAAATAATTGTCTCTACTCTTGGATGTTTATGATGTCAGAGAGAGCAGATACCCTTAATATAGTCATTTGGGCACAGACATTCGCCTTCTAGTCCAGCCTTCTGTTTGTGAGGAGCAGCCAGTTAGAAGAAAGATGACTTATAGGAGCTAGAGAGGATATTGTTTAATAAATGTTTCATACCATACTTGTATATTGTTGTTTAGGCTCTCTATGGTAGTTTTCTTTTATTTATTGTTCTGTTTCTTTTTGTTTTGTTTACTGTAACTAAGACCTGTGATTCTAAAAAAATAAAAGGCAGTTATAGGAACTCCCCAGTTGAGGTTGAGGTGTGTAAAAAAGCCGCTTGCAGAAAAACAGCAACACCAGCCAGGCTGAAGCAGCCTGTAAATAATATATTATAATATACTATATATTATTAACTTAGATTCGTAAAAGGGTAACAATGTCACTTTATATGTGCTTTAACTGAGATTAGCTGATATGACTACTTGATCTGCCTGAACTAACACTTTGCGCAATGTTTAGATGTCTTCTGATGATGTTTTCCTCACAGCTCGTCTGACTGTGACTCCCAGCAACTCTCAGTTCTTTGAAGGAGACTTTGTGTCTCTGATCTGTGAGGAGGATGACAGCTCTGCTGGATGGACTCTGAGGAGAAACACAAGCAAAGACACGAGAACTCAGTGTGGAGATCACAATCAAGAATGGGGGAATCCACTTGGTTCTTGCTGTAACATCAGCTACATCGACCGATTGGACAGTGGAGTTTACTGGTGTGAGTCCAGAGAGGGTCCCATCAGTAACATGGTTAACCTCACAGTCACTGGTAAGCTGAGTGTGTGGAGTTAGTGTTGATGAAGCTGTGTGTAAATGGATGAAATGCTGTAGTTTGTCTCTGTGTTGAGGTGGATCAGTGATCCTGCACAGTCCTGTCCTCCCTGTGATGGAGGGAGATGACGTTACACTGATCTGTGAAGAAAAGAATTCCTCCAACCTCACAGCTGCTTTCTACAGAAATGGCTCCCTCATTGTGAAAGATTCCACAGATCACATGACCATCCAGCATATTTCCAGGTCTGATGAAGGCCTCTACAAGTGTGACATCAGTGGTCATGGAGAGTCTCCATCCAGCTGGATCACTGTCACAGGTGACACTGTGTTTGTGTATTTAGTATTTGAACATTCAGTGTATGAAAACAGCTTAATAAGTTTCTTTGGTTCATTTAGAAAAACCTACCACTGCAACTCCACCTGCATCCACCCCTCCTCCTGGTTTACCTCCTCTACTTTCTGTGTTAGCCTTTGGATCAGTCTGTGTTTTGGTTCTGCTGGTGTTACTGGTTCTACTGATGAAGGATTGTGTCTGCAGAAAACCTAAAGGTGAGACTCACACTTCTGTATTTTGCACGTGTGGCTTAATTTTGCTGAATGGTTTGTACATTTAAACAATTTATATATCTATATATATTATATATATATCTATCTCTCTTTCTATATATATATATATATATATATCTATATCTATATCTATATCTGAGCTGTAATGTGACGACATGCTACGTGTCTCTCTCTCTCTCTCTCTCTCTCTCTCTCTCTATCTCTATATTTCTTTCTTTCTTTCTTTCTTTCTTTCTTTCTGTGTCCACAGTGTCGTAGACACACGTAGCATGTCGTCACATTACAGCTCAAACACAATAGTATGAATTCCCAAAATTTATCATGTTTTCATTTTCACTACCTGAAAACATTCACTGCTTCCTCATCTTGTTTCATATGTAGGTGTGAATTATAGTAAATGCCTTTTTAACAACATGTCCCTCATTTAGAAGAAACACATGATTGCTATAAGCAAATTTGTAACACTTGGGTTTTTATACAGTACCAATGGATAATTATCAAGGTGTTGAGCATTTGAAGAGTAGGAACGACTCTTAGAGCTGTGGTACATTATTAGCAGAGAAACTAGACAAAACACAGTTGTGTGGCTGAAAAGTACTTTAGTGATATTAAGACTTTTAAAAGGACTTTTTTAAAACAACAAGGAATTACAACATGTTTTAACAAACCTCCAGTATTTAAAATTTACCCCAAAGTATAAAAAAAATAGAATAAAATAAAATTGTGCACAGGTAAACAAAATAGTCTCCTCAAGTCCAAATGGTACCAGTGAGGCCCATAACAAACGGCTGTATTGCAATAAAATCCGTCCAATGAGAAGTGTGTGTGTGCACTTGATTGTCTGTCCTACTGCACTACTTGTACAGTAAAGGATTGCAGTCCATCAATGTGCAAAAGAGTGTGCGTATATATCGTCTCCCAGGATCTTGGGTTGGCTCGCCATCCACTGAACACTGGAACACTCTGGGATCTGGAATCGTTGACCTGGTCTTTGGATCTCTCATATGAAAACCTGACCACTGTCAAGTGGGATGCTCAGTGTTTACGCGACGCCACAGCTCTGTAAATCCTGTTTTTGCTCTGCCGAAAAGAGGAAAAAAGGTTTTAGCCACCTGTTCCAATCAGCTGTAGAAGCAAGAGACTGCAAACACGAGTGCTATCGCTAAGGAGGGACCAAAGCTGCCAATTGGCTGACACGCGAAGATTGGAATAAAACAATAGGCTCTCATCAGAGCAAATTAACACTTGGGAAAACGTAACCCTCATTTAACCAAAACACATTAAACATAAGTCTGCGTCACTTTTATGTTTAAATAGATATATTCATTTTGTGTCAGTGCCATTAAAGAAGGACAGTGAGAGCAGACACAAACACAAAAAGTTTTTACTTTTTTCTCTTTTTTTCTTTTAGGATGATTTTATGAACTGGGTTACAGCTTCAAAATATGTCATTCGTTGTTTTATGACGTTTTATTTGAACCCTTTCATAAAATATTACTCTGTGACATTAAGGCATGGTTAGCTACTAATAATTGCTTCCAACACAATCTGAATGTTGCAGTTTTACAACTTATTGTATTATAGCTTATGCTAACCTCAATTTTCACTTTGTTATCATATGCAGTTCAGGCTGTTTTATAGAGTATCCTAACCTCGCTTTTTTACTTTGGGATTATAAATTGTTTCAAACAGTTAAATGTGTTTACTCAAAACTAAACCCTAAATTTAGAAAACACCTTTGCGCTACATTGTAGATTGGGTTTCTTCTAAATTGAAGTCTCTATTATAAAGTGCTAAAATAAATGAAAAAATAACTTTTTGTTACATTTATAAAGAAATGCCCACTCTGATTTTTTACAATTATGTTTTACCATATTCTGGTGCAGCTGATCAAGAAGCTGGAGAAGATGCAATCACAGATGACACCACATACAGCGACATCAAAATAGCACAAGAGCCTCAACAGCCAGTGAGAGAGACCAGAGGTAGTATTGTTTTTGTTTGTCAACTTTCAGGGGTTTTTAGATACCTCTGTGAGGAGCAATGCTAGTGAATAAATCTTGCACAAATCAGTGTGGTTATTGTGCACATGTGCAAATCCTGAGGGTCAGGTCAAATGTCTGGTGCTCAGTGTGAGTTTAGGATAAGTTATGCCTTATGATGACATAAGGCAGGGGTGTTGAACTCCAGGCTTCGAGGGCCGGTGTCCTGCAGGTTTTAGCTGTGTCCTTGATCCAACACAGCTGATTTAAATGGCGAAATTACCTACTCAACATGTCTTGAGGTTCTCCAGAGGCCTGGTAATGAACTAATCATTTGATTCAGGTGTGTTGACCCAGGGTGAGATCTAAAACCTGCAGGACACCGGCCCTCGAGGCCTGGAGTTCAACACCCCTGCCTTATGTCATCATGGGTCCTGCTCACAGGTCCCCATTTCCTCTGCAGGATTTTACATATTATAAAACATCAATCATAATATTATTATTAATATTATTATTATAATAATAATAATTATTCTGGTGGCACGGTGGCTAGCACTGCTGCCGCACAGCGAGAAGGTCCTGAGTTCAATTCCACCATCATGCCGGGGTCTTTCTGTGTGGAGTTTGCATGTTCTCCCCGTGTTTGCGTGGGTTCTCTCCGGGTACTCCGGCTTCCTCCCACAGTCCAAAGACATGCACTTTGTGGGTATAGGTTAATTGAAAAATCCAAATTGCCCATAGGTGTGAATGTGAGTGCGAATGGTTGTTTGTCCCTGTGTGTTGGCCCTGTGACAGACTGGCGACCTGTCCAGGGCGTACCCTGCCTCTGACAGCTGGGATAGGCTCCAGCACCCCCCGCGACCCTGAAAAGGATAAGCGAATGGATGGATGGATGGATGGATTATTATTATTATTATTATTTATTATTATTATTATTAATAATAATAATAATAATAATAATAATAATAATAATATTCATTATTAATTAATAATAATAATAATAAAGGAATGTCTGCATATTTTAAAGTACTATAAATATCAAGAAAACATAACATCTTTAAAAAGAAAATAATAATGCTAACACTATAAGTATCCAGAGCCCCTTTGCCCTTAAATAATACAGATTTGTGTTGAATTCATTTTCCTACAACTGTGTTTCATGTTGTTTGAATTGTGTGTGTCTTTGTGATCAGAGATGCCAACAAAGCCAGAGGTCATCTACTCTTCAGTGAAGAAGTTCACCCGTCCAACCACTGACGACCAGGCCATCAGACCGGAGTGCACTTAATTCACCCTGAGTTACTCTTAGCTGTAACTTCACTCTAATTTATAAATTTAATTGTATCTTGTGTTTGTTTGATTTTGCAGTTGTTCCTGCAGCAGAGATCTGTTTTCTCTGCAGGGTCAATAAAGGTTTATTCTCAGCTGTTGATTTTCTTGTGTGATTTCACCAGGTCATCTGATGTGATGAATCTGAGCTGCTCCTGTTTTGTTGTGGCCAGCTGATAATGATCTTGAGTGATGGTAACAAAGATTAAAAGATAATCTATAGAAACCACAACTACAGATTATAATCAGCAGAAACATCAGTGAGTGGCTGTAAATTTAACACTAGAAAGTTTCAGTTCACTGTGTGTGTGTGTGTGCATGTGTGTGTGTGTGTGTCTGCTTCACCCTGAAACCAACATGAAGGAAATGATGTGTCAACTATTTCATATTTCATTCAGTTCGTGTGTAACTTTTAACCCCATAAAAAGATGAGTATATGATGATTTTTCCATTTTTCATGTTTGCAAATTGAACATGTGTGATTTTGACAAAATAATAATTGTGTGAATCCAAATAATCAGACCAACACAGAGCAGATTATAGCTGTGGCTGACAGTAGGGGGTCATATTTGCTGTGTTTGAAATGTTCGTCCTCCAAGGAGACATTTACAGTGGTTCACTCAGCAGTCTGACATGACAGCAGAGAGCGGAGGTGTTTGTGTCTGATAAATATCAAACCCCTGAACGAGTGACTCAGACTGGAGCTCTGGATCTCATCAACTCTAATTCTTCTGCCATCTTTTGGTAAACCTGGTGTATTACAACAGAGCTACAACTTCATGACACTTTGTAGTTTTGTTTGCTTTGCACTCTTTAAAAAGTCTGAGTGATTTCTGAAGTTGACAACACTAAAAAAAAGTCAGTATTTGTAGCCAATTATAATATGGATCATTAATATATTAATTACTAAGAACTAATGTCACGATGTCATGATGATTTACAATAATTTAGATTTTTTTTTTTTAAAGTAATGTCCAAGTGTCTTCATTAGGCTTGTCTCCAAAGCATGGCTCGTTTACAGTCATAGTAGTGAGTGCGAATCAGAGGCAAACTGTTCACTTTGGATCAAAGTGTCATATATATGCAACCAGCAGGTGGCAGCATGGCTTCAGTTTGTTCAACAACACATAATGGTTTCCACTCTGACCTTTGACCTTTGCACAGGTTTCATATTTTTGTTACTCAGCCAGTGTTTGCAGGTCTGTTGAAGCCAATGCATTTTAATTGAGTCAACCCAGACATGAAAATATATGTCAAAACACTTCACACAGGAAAATCACAATCCTAAGAAACACAGACACGGTTAACATCAGGTGTTTATGAGCAACAGTGCCACTCATTTTTCCTTCATAAACATTCATTAAATAAAACAAAAATAATCTTAACCAATATATAAAAATAAATATAAATGAAGCAAACTGATCACTACTGATGTTAGTCTTTGAATTGAACGAGATATTGAACAGATTCAGGTCTGTCTGTAGTTCAGCGTCCTTAAAAGGAGCCTGTATGTGCCAGCCTGTGTAACACAGGGGCACTTTAGCTTCTCTCCATCACATGTGGTCTCCACAGCAGATGTTTATTACTGATGCCCCATCTGAAATTGGCTGCATGAAAATGACCAAAAATGAGTCCTGCAGACCCGAGATCAGCATAAAGGTTAATGACACAGGAGACGTAAAGGTGTAAGGAGCAGGGTCTCGTGTAAAGGAGCACACAGATCACTGCAGAGAGTCACTGCAAGTGTTAAAGGAACCAAAATAAAAGCATTAAAGGGAAAACATGTCCTTCCTCCTGATTCTACTAAATCAAAGAGGTGTTGGCTCCTTGCGCACAACCACTTCCTCTGACTGACATCAAACGAGAGCACTGGGAGTTTTGTGAAAGCAGAGCTCATCCTCCATCGTGCAGACATAGATCGCAGCCTCAGCAGTGTTTCTTGCAGAAATGTGGATCTTCTCCTGCTTCCTCGTAGGCTCCATGGCCTCTTCTTTACAAGGTGAGCTCTGTGTGTGTTCATGCTGCTTGCTTTGTTTCACTGATGCTCATCGGGCCATTTATCAGGACACTCAGCACTTATTCTCAGCAAAGAAAAAGTTGAGACACTAGGAAGCTAGGAGCTGCTTTTCGTTGTTGTTTCCACTATTTCTAAATAATCTGAAGGCAGCGTCACCTGTTCTTGATTTCAGTCAGAGTCAGAAACAGTGCAAAGATGGAGAGCTTAAGATGGCTCATTTTTTCTTGTGTTTTCACACTTTTTATATTTCTTGATCTGATCAAGATTTAAGATGAAGCCCAAAATTCAGCCTAAAGATCAAACATGCAGGAATAAACTTGTTCCTGTCAGTATGTATTTCTTGCTAATGCTCTATTTCCAAACCCATTGTTCTGTGAGGGGTGGGCTTGTTCCTGTTGATCTCTCACCTCAAACATAACCTGTTTCAGAGCGGGTTCGGTTGCCATGGTGAAACACTCTGATGAGAAATTGTTTAAAGTACTGAAAACACCCTGAAAAATATGTCCTGCTTTAAAACAAAGGGCAGGAAAAAACACAGTGAGTTAAAGACTAAAACCAGTGGACATCCTGGGCCTGCTGTACACGCTTTGCAGCACAGGATCAGGGATTTAATAGGCTGAATGGTTTCATTACATTAACATTTGGACCTCAGCATGGAGGTTGTAAGTAGTGTTTGATATTTTTTGTACCTTCTTAAAACCATAGCTGTTTCTGTAACAGCGACTTGTCCTCCACATTTTTATTTCCTTAATATAATGAAGTTTTGTGCGTTTCCTCAGAGAAAACTTTCTGTTGCACTTTCCAATAGCACGAGGAGGAAACAGGTGTGAGGTTCGCGTCGCAGGATGTAACTTTGTGGTTGGATGGGTCGACGCAAATGAGCAATTTAGCCACATGCTGAAATTCTACCATGGACTTGAATTTGTACTATTTCCACTAAGTCAGATTACTGTGATGCAGCAGCTGGTGTGTATGAATTTCAGATGGCAGCAGTGATGAGCTGCCCTCACTGCTGATGGCTTTTAGAAGTGTTTTCTCAAGCCTGTACCATGGTTTTCACAATGCACTGCTCACTGAAAGCCACAACCCCACCAACATCTTCTCAATGTTTTTACTGAGATGATGTAAATTCTACAAAAAAATTCATCCTAATAATGGAGATCAGGGATTGTTGTCACAAAGGGCATCGCTTTCACAAATAAGGGATACACAAACAATTGTGTCATCAGGTCCAGGTGTTGCAGCTCCCTACCTGACCTTGCATGTGAAATTGCGAAGCTCTGTAAAGAAGGACTCATAATTTAAAGGAAAGTCCCTGATTTCCACTTAAGATGTGATGAAACTTGTATTTTTGTAAAAAGAGGTGTCATAGGTAAAAAGTGAGGCATTTCATCTAAATTCACTTGAAACCGTCATACTGTGACAGGAAGCTAAAGAGAGGCTGGCAGGGGTGTGAACAGCTGTAACACCTTAAAAAAAAGTGTTAAAACTAATCCCAAGACAGGGAGGGGGGAGACAAATATTACCACTGTGAGGGGCTTTAAAAACTACACTGTTCCTCTTTTAGCCTGGTGCACATTTTCCAGCAACAGGTAACAGTGACTTGAAAGTCAAAGATGAATACGGCTAAGCAACATTGTCAAACATGAGGCCGGAGGGCCAAAATTGGCTCAGCAAAGATTCCAATCTGCATTTGCCCCCACAGTCTTTCACAGAATAAGGAACCCTGAGGTGGATCAGTGATCCTGCAGAGTCCTGTCCTCCCTGTGATGGAGGGAGATGACGTCACTCTGCTCTGTGAAACAAAGACCACTCCCTCCAACCTCCCAGCTGCTTTCTATAAAGATGGCTCCCTCATCAGGAAGCAGCCTACAGGTCACATGACCATCCAGCACGTTTCCAGGTCTGATGAAGGCCTCTACAAGTGTAACATCAGCGGTCATGGAGAGTCTCCATCCAGCTGGATCACTGTCACAGGTGACACACTCACCTGTCTGTGTTTCTGCAGGTTTGAGTGAGACAAAGACACCCACAACGACGCCACCACCCACAGCCGCCTCCAACTCTCTTTATCATCTGATGTGCATATTGTTGACCACTGGGTCAGTCTGCCTTGTGTTTATGCTGTTCTTAACGGTTCTGCTGGTGAGAAAGTATGTTTACCATAAACCAGGTGAGACTTCAAAATTTCAAAAACTTATTAGAAATGTTTAAATGTTTTTGTTTTGTTTTTTAAATCTGTTATTACTGTTGTTTTCAGTTTGCTGCATTTCACCTTGTGAGAAAGATGCTGAACATCTCACACTCAAATACTGTGACATCATAAGGTCAGACTGTGAAGAACACCAAATCAGATGGAGCACAGGTACTTTTTAATGCACTGGTGGCTGGCGTTGGTATCTTTGTGGACTTTTCGTCTACTCTTTTAGTTTTAATCAATCCGTCAAACACGTTTCATCAAACAACACTTTACAGAATCCACTTCCTTAAATATTTCCAATCCTGCATCGTTTACATCCCTGTTATGTTAAAACCTCAAAAAAATGATGCTGAGCAGAGTTTGGAGGTCAAAGTGCGTCATTACAACTTCAGCATGGTCTTCATCATTTTCCCCACAAACAGCAGCTGTGAAACAGATGTTTTTTCATCCTGTAGGTTCACAATGAAACAAACACCCCCCAGAGTTTCATTCAGCATTGTCTTATCCTTTAACTCACTCCTCGATTGTTTTTCCCATGCTTTAATCAACCTTTTGTTTACCAAATGTTTATTTTGTTTGTTTCATTTTGTTCTTCATATAACATCCTAACCAGCTCATATAGCCATCCTCTGGTTCTGTTTAAATGTTTTTCTTTAATTTAATGTCTTTTTTCCACCAACACAGTAAAGTAGGGCGTGTATGATCTGAGCATTGTCTTCTTAATGTTTCCTGTATTTTCTGTACCAGCGGCGCTGCTATGAGCTGCACTGATGTCCTCTGTGTGTGTTTTATTGTGCAGAGACTGATTCAGCTCCAGGTTACTCAACAGTGAGAACAGAAGACGTCAGTTATGCAGAAATCATCATCAAAGACACGGGAAACAGGTCAAAGACGAGAGGTACGGCTGCTCGTCTCTGTCTCCTCTGTCTGTGATTCTGTGGTCAGCTTGGGTGAGACTCAGGGTGGAGGTCAGAGAAGTCAGTCTCTGCAGGTCACTGGTATCAAACTCATTTTGCATTATGGGCCAAAAATAGTGATGTGCTCATTGTGTAGCAGTGAAACTCTGTCAGTGTAAAGAGATTTAACTAAACAGTTAATCCCATATATACATACAGATACATACATATATACACTTATATATACAGCTGGAAAAAGGAAGTATTGAGCTTCATATGTGGCATTTTAAAATTGTTCTGGGTGCACTGAGTTTAGAAATGTTAGTGTTAGTTTAATGCAAACCTGGCCACATAAAAAAGACCGCTATATAACTCTGTTTTGTCTGGTAGGTTTGGCAACTTTTCATATTGACAAAATTTTTGTTTTATTGTGATAAATTAACTGGTTATAAATATAACTTTAAGAGATCTTTTGGCCAAACTGGTTGTTTTTCTTCTGTTATTTGACTGCTTTGTGTGGTTTTTTTGTGTTCAGAGTTTCAGTCAGAGCCAAATGTCATCTACTCCACTGTGAAGTAAAGCACCAGTCCAACCACTAGGGTCCATGTGGTTTTCGACAGCTCGCCAATTAAACCGGAATGCATTTTCTTCTTAATTTTCTGTGTGTGCTCTTTTTTAATCCACTGAAATTCTTTAAACTGCTCATAATACAAGACACATACTTCACATCAAGATATTTTGTAAAAGGTTGCAAAAAAGATATCTAATAAAACATTATAATCTTTACCTTTCAGTCAACTATGTCTCAAACCTCATGCTTTGTATTTAGCATCCTGAATGGTTACGGCTTTTTAGGCAGGAAACACTTCACTTCTTGTGTGTTGTTTTTCATGAAGATGTCTGAGGGAAAATGTGAGTTGTTGTGAATTTTTGAGACCTGCTTGCCCTCAGATAAGGAACAAATTAAATAACAAAAATAAATAGTATCTGCAGCTGCAGACTGTACAAAGTCGGTACATAAACCGCTGTGTCCAGGGAGGTATTTGGAGTGTTGCATTTAGTAGTTTCAGATGAAAACAGACAGCTGAACAGTAGGGATGGGTATCGAAAACCGGTTCTTGTTGAGAACCGGTTCCCACTGTTTCAATTCCTTGGAATCGTTTGCCATTTTTACAAACGATTTCCTTATCGATTCCAGTCGCCTCGAATGACGTCACCACATTCCTACTGGCTAAAAGACGCTACGCAAACATGGCGCCTAAGCGGCACAAACGCTCAAAAGTTTGGTTACATTTTATGAAAAAGGATGACAACAGGGCAACGTGCAATACTTGCAAAGTAGAGATTTCATCAAAGGGAGGAAACACTACGAATATGCAAAAGCATTTGCTCGAAAAACACGTGATTGCTTTAAATGAATGTCGTGTTTTTGATCCGCTCCGGACTAGCAAAGCTCAACCCAGCAGCAGCGGTAGTGTTTGGACGTCCTCTCCCATTAATACTGCAGGTAACTAATCAACTAGCATTGCATATTATGTTAGCGCGATTTGCCTTATTACAAAACCTGCTATTACTGTGCGTTGCATTTAGATGACCATCACGAGAGAGACAGACCGTTTGTCTGGCTCAGACGCTGGC
>VUQR01023014.1:18006-31262 GCA_015108515.1 Hemichromis elongatus | reverse complement strand
TGGTCAATGATCACCCCAAGAAATTTTATTTCATTTACTCTTTCTAAACACATATTTCTATTTTGATGTTTGTCTTTTTGTTTCCAAAAAACATAAATTTGGTTTTATCTAGATTCAATGATAATTTATTTATATCAAACCACTTCTTTAATATCGTTAATTCCTGTGTGATCATCTCCAAAACCTGTGGCAATTCCATACCTGAACACAGTATATTTGTGTCATCTGCAAATATTACAAATTTTAAAATCTCCAACACTCTGCAGATATCATTTAAGTACATAATAAACATTTTTGGACCCAATGCTAAACCTTGAGGAACTCCACAATCTATATCCATCAAATTCAATTTATATTCATTTATTTGTACATATTGCTGCCTATTCCCTACATAGCTTTTTAACCATTCCAAAACCACTCCCCTAAACCCGTACCTTTCCAGTTTTTTTTAATAGAATTGACAAATAGTGACAAGTGTGTATGCGCATGTTTTATTGTACTTTTGTTTTTGTAAGATCCTGAGATAGAGACCGTGTCTGCTCAATATTTCTTTGGAGCAGGTTTAGTTGTGTTTTGTATCCTAAGTAGCCTATTTGAGGTTTGAGAGTTGCAGCAAAAAGCCTTTTTTTTTCAAACTTCAAAGGTAATTTTTGCCCACGTGAGAGTGAATAATTATAGTACAATTATAGTACAAACTGGAAAGGTGTTGTATGGTATAGCAAATGGAAAAAACGATGCAAAGAAGATAGGCGAGAGTGAACTGAAATGGTAAAAATTGTGAAAGAGATTAAAGATGCTAAAAAGCTCTTTGGAGAAGAAGGGAACAAAAGAAGTGAGTGGATTCATTTCTGTCAGGGACTGATGTCCTCACATAAGAAGCACACAAATTTGTGTGTTTATTTTTTTCTTTTTGAATTCTTTCATCAGAAAATAACAAGAAGCCGTCAGCTTTGTTTGTCTTTCTGGCATTTTAACTTTTGCAGCCTTTGAAGATATTAGGATTTTTTTTTTTATTAAGCCCTCTAACACGTCTGTTTCTGTCAAACTTTAGGCTGATAGGAGAACTGCTCTCTTTTTTTCACCTCATTTCGGTGTTCTTTCTGAGTTTTTTTTACTTTTGTTGAGAATTATATTCATATCCATCCTCTTTGGCTGTGTCTTATCTTTTGCACACCTGAGCTCCCTGGCAGGTGTTTTGTCCCCCGTGCAACTGAAAGATGCACTTGAGCAGTTTTACATGTCCAACTCATTTTCTTGACCATAGAAGAGCTACACATCAAAATAAAAGTGGTCCAGTATGATTTGTAATAATCTGTAGCAGAAAAATGTCACACAGATATAGCTTGATGGACAAACAAAACTTAAAAGGTGGTAACAAAACACAGACGATGTTACAAAAACGCTATGAAGATGCTTCAAGTGCATTTTCAGCCTGGCCTCTGTTGTTTCTATTGGTGCTTCTTTTGTAAGTTCCACAACTTTAGGAAAGAAGAAAGTTAACATCCTCCAAGACAAACCTCCCTCAGTTTGTTCTGTTAATTAGGTTTTCTTATTTGCAAATTTTATTTGTTTCAGATATTCCAATATTGTGCCATGTTAACAAGCTTTACAGACCTAGAAACACACTGTGGTTTAAATTTTTCGCGGAACTTAGCAGTGTGATGCAATTCACTGGATGTAGCATTGATATGACTGGTTACAGTTCAGCTCTAAGACCCTGCCTACACTTGATTTTAAAATGTGTCTTGGGTGATTGTATACATAGATTTCTTTACTCTCAGTATCACTTCCACCAGAAAGTTTAGGTTTGGTATTTGAGTTTGGGCTCCTATTTTTAATTTAATAGACATTGTGTGTTGCATTCTAAGGGTTTCCTTGTATTTGTTCTTTTCTGTTTAGCCAGCCTGTTAGTTTTCTTGTCTTTCCTCATTGTGACTTCCTATTTGATTGTGGGAATGATTGTCTGACTTGCCTGCCTCTCTTAATAGTGACACCTAAGTCCATTGGGCTTTCAGAGTCTTGTCTCTCCCCCTGTTAGATGTCAGTTTGCCTGTTTTCTGTCTGGTTTGTTCTCCCCTTACATTTTGTGCTCCTTTAGAATCCTGGATCAGATTTTGGACTTGTGAACTGAGTATGTGGTTTATTTAGCAAGGCCCATTCCAGCTGCTGCTCTCTGGACAAAGTCATTTGCAACTTGCTAGAGGGCACAAGACAAGATGGACATAGTCTTCCTTTTACGGCATGATTGTTATAGTAGTGTCAGGACATGGAGGATTACTCAAGTGGCTTGTGTAACGGATTCACAAGGCAGCATGATGGTCATTAACACTTGCATATAATGTGTCCACACATGATCTGAGGGCCCAAGATGCATATTAAAACCAATTAAACTAAATTAAATCCAGGATCTTATTTACACAGAAAACTCTGGTGGTTTCTGGACAAGAAGAGAAGTGTAATACACCCTGAAGAAGCAAAGCATCCCTTATGGGTTTTTATGAGAGTAGGCAGCTTCAAACCCCAGTCTTTCCATCATGATGGTCATGTGGTGGAGTCTCTGAAGTACTACTACTACTACTACTACTACTGAAGAGACAGTATCAAGCATGCCTCAACATACTCGTAATGGGATTTCAGTTGCATCATAACCCTTATTTTGCAAGTGACCGCAGTTATGGCAGATGACAACCGGCCTTGAAAAGGCCGCACCGGCACACAGTGACAAAAATATGCGACAGGCAAGACAAACGGAGCCCAATGAGCTGCCATCACATGATAGCAACTAATTAGAGAGTTTTCTCTTCCGCTCAAGGGGCTGTCTTATGATTAAGGGAGCCCAATGAATATGTATACGAACTGAGCACAGGGATGGCAGGATCTAGGTCAGGCTGCTGGTGGATGATGAGTTCCCTGTGAAGTGAAGCAAGGAGGCATGCAGCAACACCGCACTATTCAGAGAAACCCTCAAGAGGCACTCAGATGTGAGGAACCTTAACTTTTCCAGATTATATCTCCAACAAGTTTACGCATTCTTGGCATTCAGAGGGAGGCGGCTCATCAAGCCGACGAGCCCTAGATGACTTCTCTAGGGATCGTTTCTGTCTCTTACAGCTTGGCATTTAAATACAGCAACTAGATTCATTGATTGGACAATCTGACCGCTCTGCAAACAATGTAAAATGTATTTTCACAAAAATGGTGAAGCGATGTCGTACGCTGCCAGAGAGATCACCGGCAGAGTCGTTCTATTGTTGTTAGGGAAGAAAAAAGCACACCTGCAAACGGAACCATGCAGAGTCCCTGGAGACAAATAAGCGAGAAATAGAAATAAAAAGGCAAAGATTCGACCGTGGACCGTTGTGGTTCACGCATCCCAGTGACCCTTCAGTGGGTTACTCTGAGGTAAGGTAGGTGTGCAGTGCAGAGCTGCTACAATGTTTTCTGCTCATGTTCTCCTCTCTCTCCAGGATCATTACAAAAGAAATTACAACAGCTGACAAATTTCATAGCCTGTGCTACAAACTGCCGTGGCTGTATACACGATCTGCATTAATAATACAATCTTCAAGCTGAGTTCAAAGTTAAAATTTCCTTTGGGTATGAAGTGAAAGAGAAAAGAAATGTCTGCCACACATCCGAGTCCTCCCAGCTGTCTCAGCTGCCTAAGGAACAGATCTGTCAGAGGAGATGAGAAATGACCCCAGTATTATTTTCTTTTATTAAAATGTGCAAGCATTTTTTTTTTACCACTTGCAATCACACTTGGGAATTATGAAAGGTTATATGATTCCTGCATGCATGACAGCTCTCAATAAATCCAGTTATTTCTTTCTGTTCATTTTTCTTTTGGACAGAAAATGATTCGAATAAATTACCCCGTGTTACTGTACGTGCGCAACATTTCAAAGTGGAAACCACAAAGACACAAACCTGCGAACCCTGAGCTTTTCAAAACACGCTTATGTAACTACAAACGTATCCGTGACTGTAATTCTCAACCTGTTATCACTGGAAACTGGCCTGACATTATCTGTGATTTCGGCAGGTGGTTCCAGCCTGAACTTACAAGACTCTGAATCAGCCTGACTGTGCTCTATAATAAGGAATGCCTTCACTTTATAGGACCTTGCATCTCTGTCTCAGTATAATGAACCCCCTGACAGGGGAGTGGCAGGGCTTCACTACAGTAAAACAAGCCTGTTTTCTGTCTCCTGATTTTCAGTGATGGTAGAAGAGCGGCTGAAGACATTGCATTTCTTGACTCAATCAGTGTAACGGATGAATCTCTGCTACAATAATGGTGACACACACACACATCCATGTCATGCATATATACGCACACCAGTCCTGTGATGCCCTCTGTGGTTTGTGACACACAGAAGATGAATGAGCACACACACACACACACACACACACACACACACACACACACACACACTCTAATTGTAACCTGAACATCATCGCACCAGAGGGATCTAATACTCCCCTGCTTCCTTCTCTTTAGAGGAAGGAAACAGCGAACGCTGACAAAGTGATCGGATGGTCTGGAACAGAGAATGACAAATGTGTTTCCAGCTCAGCACAGAGGCGATGATTTATGTGATGAAAGGAAGAAGCTTTCCTTTTAGTCTTTCAGGAGATTCAGGGTTCATGTTAAAAGATGCTTCACAAATAGGAGATTCTTCCTGTGCTTTTCTAGAGCTGCCAGTACAAATTGGTAATTTAGGTTTTCCTCATGAATTCTAAATGAAGTGACAGGCATGTTGTAGCTGCAGGGACACGGTTTGACCAATCAGTATTTGTCAGTTCCTAGATTACTCAGACTACTTGGTGAGCATAGATGTTTTATTTTAGTTAAAAGACACGTAATTAGCCGAAAAGAATACAAAGCAACATCCCTGTGTACAAAGCACTAAATGTCACATCGAACACTTGTCATCAGATGAGGTTAAAAAACAGGCCGCCTAGTCAAAGAGAAGGCACTTTGCAAAGCAACTGAGGCGACTGTGTAAACATAGTTAGAAAACAACAGCACTAAGCGAGGTAAAAATACAAAAACAGATGCATCAACACATTTTTTTTAGCGCAAACAGCCTCACACAAGCAGATTTTGGTGATTGCAAGAAGCTCTGCTGTCAGTATTTCTTCTTCATCTCGCGCCGCTCTCGCCTGATGCCAGAAGGCTGCAAATTTGTGCCTCAGTTTTGGCATTAGACATTTATTTTCCGCAGGAAAGGAAAGATGAACTGAAATTAAGTTAATTCATTCAGTGTTTCATTTTTTCTTTCTAAAATGCTGCAAACTTTTTGCACAGATGGCATGGGTGTCCTTGAAAAAAGTGTTTGCTAATCGACAGAGAGGCAAAAATAAATAAATAAATAAATGGAAGCACACTCAAACAGGCAAAATGCTGCTTTTAGCAACCAGGAACTTGGGAATTGTTTCCAGTAGCTCCTCTGCTGTAGATTTACAGTAGGTTGCTTTAGAGATGTTCATTTCAAAGCAGATGCGTAGAATATTTTCAGACTGCACAACAAAAGTTGGTATTACAGACTCTCGAGAGTGCTCTGTCTTTATTGTAAGTCATTTCACAAAAACAGGAAATGCCAGCAGCCCAGATGAACTGATGCCATAACATTCAGTGGTATAACAAATATACAAATTCTTCCTTTAGGAAATGCAGCGCTATCACAGTAGAAAAATTAATACCAAGCAGAAGACCCACACTGAAAATTATGCTCAGAGCTCTGTTTAATATCAGTTTAATTAATCAAATGAGCCCATGTTTTGTGAAATGGGTCCCTTTATGATAAATCCATAGCTGTAGCAGTATGGAGCTTTTTAATTTGTCATTCTCTTGGTTTGGTCTTCAGGTGTTTGTGTCTCAATGATTTATTTTGTACTGTTTAACAGATACTCTATGTACAATCACTGCAGAAACTTCCTTTATGGCCTGTTTCTTAAGGTATTTGAGACCAGAGGGGTAAAAAGCAGGATGAATAGTGGATTTTTAAAAACCTCTCAACAGCATGGAATACTTGCTTTTGTCATTTAAATACTAAAAATCTATGTTTTTTTCCCCCACTGTGTTGTTAAAAACACACAATGAAAATTAAAATTTGAGCCAATAAACATAGTTAAATACATGCAATCTTTGGCAGTCCCCAGTCGTCATGAAGCATGTGGCTTTGCTGGGGATTTGCTAATTTAAAATATACTTCATGGAGCAGAAACTACAATCTTTAACTTTCTGTTTTCTCCCCACCAGTCTTAAATATCCTGCATCCTGCTGGAGCAGCTGATAACAGAATAGAAGAGCCAGTTTTACTCCTTAAAAAACACAAAATGAAATGTGTATGTCTCTTAGATAAGAATATTTATTTGAATGCTAAATGGTGACTACAGATTTTTCAAACACAGGGGAAGGCTGTATCTCTGCAGACACACTCATGCAGGATAACAGGTTTGAAAAATGGGGTTTGACTTTCTGTCTATTTGACTGTCTCTTTCACTGTATGGATAGATTACGTTGCATTGATCACCAAGAGTTGTCATCATGGATAGATGTTTTCCTTTGTCTTTTCTTTCCATAACAGGAAATTGGAGCTAATAAAGTGCGCTGGATTCAGTGAGTTGTTGGCCTAATTTTGGGGCCCATTATATTTAATCCTTGTTTTGAGAATTAAGTATGCTGAATTCATCATACCTAATTCGTTCCTGCTGTGTGCCATTGCATGGAATAACATCTATTTATGAGTTACATTGACACTGAAGAAGACTTAAAACATGGTGACGCAGCTAAGTGCTGTGAGTAGGGTTTAAGGGGCTTTCTAGACATTTATTTAGCACTGATAATTATATACTTGGAAGTGTCACTCAGTCGTGGTATGTAGCTGAAAAATAAGATCCTAGAAAAAACTTGACTTTACCACACAGCAATCTATAATATTATGATTATGCTGTTCCATTAAAAATGCTCCAAAAGACACCAACATGGCCAGGAGTTCCAGTTCAGTGACTGCTGTCCTCTATACTTACTTCCACTATGTAAGTAAACGTAGGGGACAGCAGTCACATGGGACAGCAGCTACAGTGTAATATGACCACTGCATGAACTGTTGTTTTTGGTCGCTTGATTGAAAAAGAGGAGCAAAGAAGGACATTTGTAAAAATCGTGGATTTAAATGATGTTTTTTATTGTCATTACAGGCAAACACTATTATTAAATAACAGAGTTCCACGAGCAGAATCCTACATGAGCGAATAGTGGAACAATAGCTTAATAACCATAAGGATGCACAAACAATTCAAACCCCAGAAAGCTTTCTAAGCAACACTAGATGGCATAGTAATGGAAACATTCCTCAGAGATTTTGGTAAAATATTTACCTAATAGCATCACACAGTTGCTGGATATTCATTGAGTTCACATCCATGACGTAAATCTCCTGTTCCAACACATCCCCAAAGATGCTCTATTGGATCGAGATCTGGTGACTGTAGTGGCTATCTAAATAGAGTGAACTCACTGTCATGTTCAAGAAACAAGTTTGAGATGATTTGAACATCCTGACATGCTGCTTCCTGCTTGAAGCGGCCATCTGGAGATGTGTACACTTTGGCCATAAAGGGATGGACATGGTCAGCAACAATACTCAGGTAGATTATGACGTTTAAGTTAAACTTAGTTGCTATTAAGGGGCCCAGAGTGTGCCAGAAAAAATATCCCCACACTATTATACCACCACTGCCAGCCTGAACCTCTGGACGGGCAGGATGAATACTTTAACAGCAATTTCTGACACTGTCATCAAAGTGTTGCAACAAAATGAAGACTTATCAGACCAATTAACATTTCTCCAGTAGTCTTTAATTTTGGTGAGACTTGGTTTCCTGTTCTTAGCTGACAGGAGCGGCATCTCGTGTGCTGTTTTGCTGCTGTAGCCCATCTGCATCACGGTTTGACATGCTGTGTACTTAGAGATGCTCTTCCGCATACCTTAGTTATAATGAGTGGTTATAAGAGATAATTTTGCCTTTCTATCAGCTCATACTAGTCTTCTCCTCTGACCTCTGACATCATCAAGGCATTTTTGTTCAGAGAACTGTTGCTTACTGAATATTTTCTCTTGTTTGGACCATTCTCTGCAAACCCGAAGGATAGCTGTATGGAAAAATCCCAGAAGATATGGATTTTTTTTTAGGTAGATTAGGTATCTGTGTTGACTAGCACAGTGGTCCCCAACCTTTTTTGCGCCACGGACCGGTTTAGGTCCGACAATATTTTCACGGACCAGCCTTGAAGTGTTGCGGATAAATACAACAAAATAAAACCAGTACCGGTACCAAAAAAGAAAATGTATTCACATAGTGTGCTAGTGTGTTCATAAGTGTGTGTGTGTGTGTGTGTGTGTGTGTGTTTGGGGGTGGGGGGGTATTAGTACTCCTGGTGAAATATACAGTTTACAAACAAGATTGAAATGAGTAGCAATTAAAAACATATGATATGTCAATTAAACCGGTGATGATTAAGATAACCATGTTAAACTGTGTTATAGACAACATGTATTTTTAGAACAAGTAATATAATATAGATAGCAACCATGCAAACAACCAATTCAAAGGAAACTGTTGTTTTAATGTTACACCTGGTCGTAATAGATCTACATAGATGTGCATGTTGACCAGAATGCTTATATTATGTTTAAGTAAATGTTTTATTTGCTGTCCGTGTGTGAAAAGAAGCGATATCAGGGAATTGATGTGAAGCCAAATGTTCGCTGTACTGTCTCTCTTATCTCTAGTTATTTTATGCTGTACAAAATGAAAAATGCACAAAATGAAAAACATAGTTAGATTAACTTGTAGCCTTTTGTTCTTGTTGGTCTTGGTTTCACCAGTGCTGCTGGAGCTGGCCTGCCAATGCTCAGATGCAGAGCAGGTGTGGGTGGTGTCACTGCTGTCTCTAACACACACACACACACACACACACGCACACACACACAGACACACACACACACACACACACACTCCCCGCTGAGAGGGTTCACACAGCTGTAATTGCACTCCTGCCAGAGCTATAGGAAATGGGGTGGCTGCGGGTAGAATCAGAGGAGAGCCTCGCAGCAGGCAGCAGGGAGCTGAGCTCAGAAGGGAGCTTGAAATCAGCCAACCAAAGGCCACTGTGGAGCCTAATTACACAGTGAACATGAATAATGATAAATCTGTGCTCTGGTGGTGCTCTGTCCGAAATATGCAGCACTCATCGCCCAATCAGCTCAAGTCTATAGCGGTACTCGTGCCTTACCACTGTTTGTAGATCTCTCACAATGATGGATGGCCTATAGCATAGACCACATACTCTATGGCTGAAAGAGCTATAGTTTGTACATGTGTGGGTATTTCATTGTGTAGCAAATGTGCAGCATAATTTACAATTTCTGTGTGAGAGCAGGGAGTCTTTTTATCACTGATTACTGTGACATAACTCCCCCATACATCTGCACAGCCATGCACACATTCACAGAAGTCTACCTTTGAACTCAACGTTTGACAGGTTGAATTCCTCCTGGTTTCCTCTTGTTGTTCAATCAGGAAAAATGATGAAATGCAAATGGAGCTCCCCTGAGAGCACAGCCTCCCATGCAGACTCCCGAAGAAGAATATTCTGTAGGTGTGGAGGGAAACAAACAAACAAACTGTAATTCTTTTTATGAAGATAAATGAGGAAAGAGGATGTGATTGAAGCCGCAGGAGTGTGAGGAGCTGTCCAAATGCTGAAAGAGCATCAAACAGCCTTCCAGTTAGAAATAAAAGCTGGTGTTTCTGAAGGAACCTGTGTCATTTGAACATTTTATTTTGGGGTTAATTTCAAGCAGGGGTTTGATTTTTAGAACAACCAAACACCCGAAACAAAAGGGAAATGTAACTCAATATATATATATACACTATAGAATTCGAGGCTATTTGCGCCCTCCGGTGCTTATTTATTTTCTGTTGGACTCTCTTTAAAAAGCAATCTGGACCAGAATAAAAGGCGTCCGTCACATATCTTTATCTCGCATCTGCAACGAGTGAGAGTGTAGTCGCAGCCCTGCATGTAGGAGAATGCACACAGGAGGGGAGGAGTTCACATCTTTTACTTTTCAAAGCTCCTCTGGCAGAAGAGCTCAGTCTTTGCCTGGAAAAGCGCGGAGTTTGTCGCTGAGGCGTCCCTGCATGTGACCTCCTCTTCAGCCAGATTAATCGCTTCACCGGTGCAGCCTCCGATTAAACTTTCCATGCTGTTGCCCGTCCGACGGACAGCACTTTGGAGGTTTGTGTGGACCGTGTTCGCTCCCGCTCGTTCGCCCGCTCGCTGCTCTCCGGCTCTCCACCCTCGGCTCTCCAGGTTCAAAGGGACTCACACTGCCAGAGGAGCTGGCCCGGGTCTCCCGCACGCATGGAGGGAGACGTTATGGACAAAGTGGAGGCCACGGCAACGGTCCGCGACTTCGACCCCATCAGCGGGAGCATTCCGGCCACCAAAGTGGAGATAACCGTGTCCTGCAGGTGAGTCCGCCGGGGTGCTGATGCTGCCCCGTCTGCGTCAGGCTGTTGGGAAGCTCAGCGCATTTTATGGCTAAATTTTTTGCGAGAAGCACTTAAATTTGACATTTTTTTCTTTTCATTTTTAAGGCGTCATTTACCTTTCTGTTTTTTTTTTTTACTTTGTTATTTATTAGTTGTTTTTTCCGTGTTTAATAACGAACCCTGCTCGATCTTTCCGCATGAAAAAGAATAATAAACATGCTCAACAACAAAAAAAACTTTCCAGCTCACTAATAAACCCACAAGCAAAAATGAATTTTAAGTAGTTTACAAAATATCGTTAGAAATTCAGCCAGCGACTAATTACAACTGCAGTGATGTCCTCCCCCGGTTACATTGAGCGGGAGATGCCGTAATGGAAACTAGTGCGATGTAAACTTTTACGCATATTCCGCCCTAAGATTTGCACTTTGGTGTCTTAATTGCATAAATCAGGTCGGGTACGACGCTGTGTGCTGTGCGCGCGCCCAGTCGCGTGCCTCGGGAGATGCCGAGCGTCGTGGAGTTATTGTTGGCGTGCCCGAGAGGTTTCCCCCGAGGCAGCGTGTCATGTGTCAAGCTCTGCAACTGCTTGTCAGGCTCCCTCGAAACGACTGTAGTTTGTCACCGAGACGTAAAGATGAACACGAAACAGTTTTCCCCCCTTCCCAGCAGCCTTCAGCTGAATCCCAGAGAAGATGCAGGGGGAAAAATAACACGGATGTGACAGAAGCCTGCTCGGCTGGGTAGGGTGGGGCAGCACTGACTGCAGGTAGACGCACTGTATGTAAAGTATGGTGCTGAGACATATGTGAGTCTAAGAGTGCAGGAGGTGCAATTTGAACGGGGGCTGCTCATGAAATGTGATGTGAAGATGTGTTTCCATGGCCTCTCCCCAGCTCTCATTTTGCCCTGTTTCACAGTATTTAGCTCTTTTCACCTCCCGGCTACACACATCGTTATGTGCATATAAATGAAGTAAATAAAACCACAAGGGAGAGATTTATCAGCCAAACACCCTGCTGCCATTGTTTTCTTCCCTCGTCTGCAATATTTACTCAGTGAGTTGCCCGGAAGGGGAATTGACTGTCGATCTTGTTTAAAACTGTGATTTTTAATTGTAAATAAGCTTTGTAATCTTACCTTTGCGAGTTCAACAAACAGCTTAACAAAATCAACAAAGCCGTTAGCATGTAGCTGACCTTTTGTGACATTCTGGATATTAATTAGCCAGATTTCAAAAACGTGTCAGGTGACCTTTATGGGGCGGACAAGTGACGAGATGATGATTGATTTTTGTTTGAGGATGATGAGCCGCATGAAGCCCCGTGGGAGCATTCTGCTGTAGCCCGTGTTTATGCAACAAAAATAGTCAACTGTGTAAAATTGTGGTAAAATCGAGTGTGGGAAGATTGCGTTTGAGGCAGACATGGAGCTTAGGATGGGTTTTTATCCAGTGTTGGGCGTTTGGTATGAGTAGCAGCTGGACTTGTGTTATTTCCCTCTTGGAGCATGCTGTTGTTTTTTCCCCGCAGACATCTGAGCTTAAAGCCGTGGCACTGTTGATGGCCCCAGGCTCTGTTGATCTGCAGCGCCCTTGTCATTAATTTCTCTCCAAACACTAGCTCTTGGACTCAGTTTGATGGAGAAGGAAAATTTATTCCTGCTTTCACTGGGGCCTTGAAGCATTGTCTGCTTTAGATGCAAAGGCTTCAGTTGCTGTCTGTTCTTCTTTGTGATTGCTGCAGTCTGACCTCTGACAGCTGCTTCAGTGGACATCTCAAAAGTTGAACTCATGCAGAATACACACCAATGCACGCAGCTATTCTATCCACTTATCAGGAAGTGTGTATTTTATCTATCCATTGCAAGCAAACAGAAACAATTGGTGTTATATTGAGGAGGGGGGAGGGGGGAATCCCGGGCTCCACAACTCTGTGTAATTGATTTAGCAAGCCTGAGAGCTCTGAGACTGCAGCACACATGGAATTGAACTGTGCCGTGCAGCCCTACAGGCGTTCTCATAACCCTCTGCCAATATTGCAGCAAGCCCGTCTGACAAACTAGAGGGACTCAGGCAGACAGCTGCTTATCAAAACAAGTGCATATCACCGTGATAGCACATTGTTCCCTGTCTATGGCTCTGATTGGCTTTGCTCACAGGTCAACCGGTGAGCTGTCCCCCAAGCATCTGCTTCTTAGCTGCGAGGGCTGCACTTTAACTCAGTGATAAGATGGCTCTTCAAACTCAAGTAGCCTCTTTTCCTACATCTGCCTTTTACCAAACACAGTCAAGTGAATACATTTCACTGGATTAGGACCAGTTGTCCCCTGGTATTTTTGCAAGCTTGACCCCCCCAAGTCTTATGTGTCAGTAATGAATGTTTTGATTAGCTAATATTAAAGCAGCTCTGGTGAATGTTTTGTAAGTTATTCGTGTGGTTTGCTTTAATTATGAGCAAAGTAGTAAATGTGAATCCTCATGGATTGCAGAATGCGCCCTCTCTATATCTCAGCTTAGCAGGCTGTCTCAGAGTTTCCATGTACAATGACTTTAGGGAAACTGGGGCTTTAGCTCTGCGGTTCCACTTTTAGGAATGAATGCTGGAAGAAATTTGCACACAGACAAAAAAAAGTAAACCCCCCCCCCCCCCCCCCCCCCCCCCCCCCCCCCCTCACCCCCCCCA
>VUQR01023014.1:0-17986 GCA_015108515.1 Hemichromis elongatus | reverse complement strand
GAAAAAAACCCCCCCTGAACAGCCCCTAAAAGCTTGACATGTTGAACTTCATTTAAGGAAGATGTTTTCCTCTCTGTTTCTCGTTTGCTCATCAGAATGTGCATATAAATCCAGTAATGATTTGTAAATGTTGTGTTTACCCTTTACGCTTATGTGACCGGAACAAGGGAGGGGAATCATTCTGATAAGCTCGACATGCCTGACAAAGGTTTACAACCCTTATCAGAACAGAGCGACGGAGGGATGCTGGTGGGGAACCTGCTTCTGAATGATTACTTTTTTTGGCATCAGATTTTTATTTATAGTTAGAAATGGCTGATGGAAACAAAACTATTGGTTAAAACAAAAAGAGGAAAATAATAAGCACTTGTGAGCAGACAATTTTACCGTGCAGTGTTCATGTGCATGAGCTTTCAAGGGGGGATATGGAAAGAGCAATGATGCTAAAGTGTTATCAAGGTCATTTTTTTAAACAATAATCAAAAGTTTCTTGCTATAAACTGAACATTTGGCTTTGTCTGTTATGCTTATGTGAAAGCAAGTTGTGTAACAAAGTTGCATGAAATGAGAGCTTTCATGTGGCTGTTTCAGAGGTGTAAACTCCTTTTTCTGATTGTTTTAGCACAATTAGATCAATGACATCAGCAAGCACAAGGGCAAATGTTTATTATTTATTTCCTTGCCATTTTCCAACGGAGGACCAATTCTAGAAATGTACTGGTCCTCTTCAGCTTGTCTAAGCACACCCAGGTAGGTGATTACAAGTAAAACTGGCTGACAGAGCCGCCCTCCCTTTTCCACTGTGCTCCCACCTGACAGCTTAAACACAAACTTTATCAGCATTCTTTGCCCATTTCACAAAGACAAAGATACTGCAACCTCGTCCACCCCCTCTGCTTACTGCTGTTGCTTTAGTGCCTCCCTGTAACCATTCATTTGCTGTCATAGATTCGTTAGAGTAGCAATGCATTCAATTGATGCATTCCATAGTTGGATGGAGGGGGGGTAACTCATCCATGCCACTCATCACCTGAGGGATTCATTACCTGCTGAAACACACAACAGGCCACATGACTTCCAGCAGTCCTGCGACAAATCTGTGCGGGAGGGGTTCCCCTGGCGCACAGGGCCACTGATCGCTGCCCCCACGAGGTCAGTCTGAAAACTTGAGGCATGCCTCTGGATCTGGTCTCTTCCCGAGACAATCATTGCGGCAGAGGGGAAAGCCTAATGAAATCATCAGGACGATTAGGATGTTTGGTGTCACTGCTCGATGCAGCAAGAGCTACTGCTCGAGCAGAGCAATTTGGACTCGAGCTGTGTAACCAACCGTTTGTTTATCTGAATGTGTTGGCATGGTGTGTAACTTCGCTGCTGTTGTTATGTTAATAGCTCTTATAGCTGCTACTTTCACTCAGTCTTGGATACCCATTTAGTAAATGCTGTGACCTGGTTTTTCTGGTTGAAACATGCTTTTGTTTCACCCTGGCAGGCAGCAAATTTGAACTGAACCAGTTTGCATTGTGTAAGAACATAAAATATTAATAAAAGATCTCTCAGAGTGAGAGAGAAATTTCAATTTACAGCGTTTTACTTGTGCTTTTCATATTGTGATCTGGGTTAACACTGACCTGAGGCAAGCTTGCAGCTTTTATCTTACTGGATGGCTTGTGTTTGTGGATGATGTGTCACATCTGTTTTGGTGATCAAGGCTAGAAGACACCAGGGTGCCAAGAGGAGGCAGATTTTTATTTATTTTTTTCCTCCCCAATTTTGGGGATGTTAGATTTCAGCAGGCGAGTCTCACAGGCCGATGAAGCGGATAATTATGCATGAACCCCTGACATAGTGAAAATGAGTTTGGATCCCAGACACTTGGCTTGTGTGGTGGTGTCGGTGTTATTAATATATTCTCATTTGGGATGTATGACAGCAGAGGGGGATCCCATGGAAGCACAATTGCGGTGTAATGCCAGAGGTTTATAACACTCTGCATGTTGCTGCCTCATGTGAAAGTGTTGATTGGAATGACAGGGGAAGTCAAGAGTGTGTTGTAGCAATAAGAGATCAAAGCAGTCCCTAGTGGCTCAGAAATATCAAGCTGCTTTTGTCACTATTTTCAGAAAAACTTAAGGGCCAGCACAGTATGTTGGAGGATTTGTCGTGAGGGCGTATTTGACCTAACATCACAGCGTGTCTGGAAAATGAGAGGTGGTGGCAGATTTGTACAAAGTGTGACAGGTTACTCGGTGAAGATTTCTCCACACTGCTCTACGTATGTTGAAGGTCTTTCACTTGTTGGCAGTCTTAGCTGAAGGGCTAAACGAGCTACTCAATGTCAGGTTATTGTCATCTCTGAGGGTTTTTTCTGTTTCTGCATTAGAGTGGACATGTTATTCAGTAGCCATAAGGGACAGTTCAGTGTGCGTGTGTGAGAATGTGTGTTTTTGGTTACAAAGCTATGCATAATTTTGTGCATGTTTCTTTTTTTTTAATTACAAATATATTTAGTATTCACTATTGGGAAATAGATGATCAGTTACATTTTTACAAGCTACCAAGCAAATAATTATAAGCTTGTGAAGGAATTCAGTCACATTTTCACTGAAGTGGGGTTTTCTGTGTTAGATGCTTTCAAACGGAACATGTAAAGTTGTAGTTTTAAAGCAGATTGAGTCAGGTGAACCCAGGTTCAAAGCCATAGGAAGTAAAAAGTTCTACAACAAAGTAACAAACAAAATCAATTGTTAAAAGATGTTTAAAATTTCAATTTATAAAGTCTTGAATACCCTGAAAACTTGGATATGGGCCGGTGCACACATCTCTGATTTGTTTAAATAGGTCTGGTGCTGTGCTTATTGACTGCTTTTTTCCTTAGGTGGAGAAGCAACTAATAAATCAGAGTTTAGTCGGGAATAAGAATGGGGATCCTGTGTTCCTTCAATCCACCTGGCCATAAGTGATGTCATAAAAACAGTAACAAGTGTGGATTGGATTGATGCAGATTAAAAAGTTGATTTACAGAAACTGGTTTGCTCATACAGGGACCAGCACAACCTGTTTTTTTTCTATTTCCTTGTTGCTTTTTGCTGCTCCTTTTAGCAGTCAACACAGCGGATCATCTCCCTCCATCTCACCCATTTCACTTGTATCCTCTTCTAACCCTCTGTGTGTACTCCTTCACTACACCCATGAATCTCCCAGAGGTTTTCCTCTTTTCTTCCTGCCCAGCAGCTTCATATTCAACACCCTTTTCTCACTATCCCTCTTCTGCCGATGTCCAAAGTAACCATATTAGCTTTACCTCTCTAACTTTGTCTTCAAGCTGCTCACCCTGAGCTGTCCTTCTGTCCATTCTAGTCTGTTCATTCTGGTCTCACTCCCAGGGTTAGGGTTTATTTTATACAATTAAATAGAGGAGGATATTTGTTGAGAAACATGGAACACTTATTTCCAACCTAGTCGATTAGTGTGTGCGTGAGTGCATAGGCGTGCGTCACAAGGTGGTCTTACGTCTTTTTTTCTTCTTGTGCTAGTTAGTGTTTCTCATTTCATGCTCATTACGGTTTACCACCACCCACCTGCTGCCTGTTGCTTTCACCTATTGATGCTCAACATGTGTCCACCACCAATTACACAGCCACAGCTCTCTATTTCCACACTATAAGGTGCGCTCGCAGCTCTCTAATGCTTCGCTAACCTCAATTAGTGATATCATTTCTTTGTAAATAATCATCATCACATTTCTTTTCACTCCACATTTGGCAGAATGTACGCAGAGTTCTTTCTCTCTGTTTAAATGATCAGTTGCCAGAATATGCATGAGTTGATTCTTTACTGTGCCCAGTGTGGTACCTAGAGTACAATTCAGAGTGCTTTATATTGCCATTTTGTGAAGTAGCTGATTTGGATAGTGTATGCCTGCAGATTGGTGCTTTTTTCGGATTGCGGCAAGTTCACAGTAGACTCTGCCAAGAGTTATAAGCGCTATATTATCAGTGTGTATTTCCCTCACCTTCTTGTAAAAGGAATCTTTTTCTGCACAAACCCTGGGCTGTCACAGTATGTAATTAGCAGCGTTATTATTCCCAGATTGGACATTAGCAACATGCCAAAAGGCAGCCCGATACAGGGATTTGCAGCGTATGTGCTTTCTCATTTATTACACGAGCAGAAGAGCAGGTTTATGACTGAAATCCTGTCACTGCTCGTGAGATGGCTGCCCAGGGAGTGCTCTGCTGCAGGTACTGTCGACCTGGAGAGATTCGAGGCAGAAACTGAATAATTAAACAGATGGAGGAGAAGAAGACACCTGGTGCCATCAGAGTGAAAGACAGCAGATGTGTGTTTCACTAATAAGGAGACCAGATTGTGTGTCTAATGTAACAGAGGGGAGGGTTCTGTGCTTTTGACAAAAGCAACATTACCCAGTATCGCTAAGCTTGACTCCAAATACAGACGAAATGCAGCAAAACAAAGCCACACATACATTTTCATCTGCTGTGTTTTCATTTTTGTTTTTGCTTAAGTCTCAGAGAAAGTTCCCCTTTGTAATATCTGATGAGCTTCTCCATATAGTATGCCGTACATAATTTTTGCACTAGAAAAATTACCCTTAAGGAAAAGCTGAATATTTCCCTCTACATAATGGGATTCCTCTTCTTTGTAGCACTATATACCTTCCCCTTTTCGTTCACTGACCCTTTGACCCTTTACATATGCTCAAGGGCGTGTTAGACAAGAAGTAGTCTCACGGACTCCATGATCCGTAATGGAAAAGGCGAGGTCTGTCGTCTGTCAAAAGAGAGAGAGCCATGGGGCAGAAGAGAAAGTGAAGTGACAGAGAAGACTTGTAATGCAAACCATCCTTCTGTTTGACCTCCTGGCTTTCTCCATCATCTCTAATGTATTATAGAGTTTTCTTCCTGTAAATCAGTCTTACTTGACTTTCAGGCGCTCATTTGTCATGTCCTCTTAAAAACCAATGAGGCAGCAGCTCATTGGCCAGTCGGATTCAGGACAATTTGAAATCACTTTCCACTGAATTAGACACCATTTCTCCAACTTGCCAATTAGGACTTTGACAACTTTAAGGAAGTAAAGGAGACTTAAGGGACTGGTGACAATAAGGCACTGTGGGCACGGGAATTAAATTCTACATTTCTTAGTTTAATAATCAGCCCCATGGACCATGGAGCTGCTAAAATATCTCCAGGGATCTGACCGAGAGGGAGCGTTTCCCTAATATATTCTTTTTTAATTAGAGTTCAGCAGCCAGCCATGCTTTAGAGGTCAAATCTTCTTCACACTGGGCATTCAGTGAAACCATTTATCAACTACAGTGCCGTTTGACACATTTATACCAGCAGAGAGAGTTTGCAGATTTGATTTAAGAGCTTGTGCATTTCTGGGGCGATGCTAATTCAGCGTTTACAGAAATTCCTGGTTGTGGCTTATTGTATTTATCAACTGAAGTGTGCATAACCAATAACTATGAGCTTAATTCACTGCTGAATAAACAAACATCACTTTGTGAGGGATGATTAGGCAGAGAAAAGAAAGCTATTAAGATTATATTCAGTTTTTTTCTCCAGCGAAATTGAATTTATTCTTGTTAAACATCTAATAATGCACTGCTGACTCTTGCTTCAAGCCCACTAAAATATGAAAAGCTTAAGTGAGAAAGAGGAGATTGTTGCAATCAAAGTTTTAATGAAGGTGACAGGATCAAGAGGAATAGGGAAAAAAGGGGTTTTTGCTGTTTTCATTACATGTTTTTTTTTTAAAAATGAGGTGGCTGGCTGTAGTGATCACAAAAGCGCTGGGATCTGAAACCAGGCGGCTACATGAAATGGTGTGAATGAAAAGTAGCTGTATCTAATTACTTTTGTCCTACTTTCAATGAACTTCATCTTCATCAACAAACTTTTCCTACATTGGCTTTCGGGATAATGATCTTCTCTTATCCCACTGAGATTTGCAAAGAGAAGGAGTTAACTTTTGAAATAGGCAGCGTTACTTCAGTGAAAGCAGACGGATTATCTGAGATGTTAATACCCATCCTACGGCACCGATGTGCATACTCTGGCCATGTGCATATTAAGCTGCTGGATTAATTTGTACAGGGGTATAAATCTGTATACTAATCATTTCTTTCTGGAATAAAAATGTTCGGCAAAAACAAATTAAGGTTTAGCAACGTAAATTAAGGCTTGTGCTGTACAGGAACATGGAGCAAAACTAAAAGAGGATGTCATGTTTTCCACTCTTGTCTGCACTGAGAGCAGGGATAAGGTGATGGACAAGCTAATTGTTTGAGGGTAATGGATGCCAGACAGTAACAGGTGGATACAAAGAGGCGGTTAGTCATGGATGGCTTTGTTACTTCCAATGATAATTGCACTGACAATCGTCCAACTGTAGTCAGGTCAGCCCAAGGCTAATACCCAATAACACCGCATCTGTCATTTCCTCACGTTTCCCTGTCACAGAAGATTTTGTGTCCAGGAATGGGGAATTACATGTACATGAACGATGCTCTGCTGCTTGGATTCAGTGCTGAACTCTCATCTATATTCATTGAAATTTTGCTGTCCCCTGAAGGGAAGAGGACTTTTCTGAATTGCGATCAAGTTATTTAGCGACAAGCTTTTGCACTTTACAGATATGCTAATGAGATCCCTGAAAACATCGGGAACATGTCTTCCATCTAAAATGGTAAATGATGATAGTATTGCTTTATGTCGCAAAGGTGATGCCTGCCTTATTAGAATTTGCACAGAGGGAACGTATTAAGAGAAAATGCTCTGGGTTTGGCTTAAAATAAGGATGACATGAATAATATTATTGCTGATTGCGCCTCTTATCTGGAATGAGTCAATAAGCCAATCAGAGTGCGTGGCTGCTTGAAAAGGTGCCGGATGATGATGATCGGTGTCAGCAAACTGGATAGACCTTTCTAGTGAGAAAGGATGAATGAGTTTAGCATGTGCAAAATGCTACAGGCCCACAGATCGTGATGGACTCATTCAGTCTATTGATATTGATTTGAATGGTTAAATAAATTCTGATATCTCGTCCTTTTTGTAGCTTGTTGGTTCCTGGCCCGAGTCACTTGGACACCTTACATTCACTCTGTTGCTGCGACAGAGCTGCTAACTTGTTAATTGCCACACTTACTCTGCGTTGTCATGTACATATGAAGAAAGCTGGGTGATGTGCTCAGTATCAATAAAGGCTGCTCACTGGTTTGTACATGGATGCTAAAGAGAAGCTGTGATCATGATTATTTTGGTCAGTGCTGAGATCTGGATTATTTAACATGATTATTTATTAACTTTTAAACATTAGGCATTATTTGAACTTTGAGCACAAATTGTATTATTTTTTTGTGTCAGCATCTACTTTTCACATTACTTGGGGCCAAAATGTTTCCCAGCAGCTGTTTTACCTTCTCCCATTGCTCAAAGACTGTCTTTTTGTCCTTCGGGTTTAAACTGAGCTAAAAATGCCTTCTCTCTAGGGCTTTTTTTTTTGCTGGCACAATTGTAAAAGAAGGAGATGTACAGGATTTCTAAAAAAGACAAGAAGAAGATAATTATTGTGAAACTTGAATATTTTATTTTAATATTCTTTGAAAGTCAAAACTGTGACTGAGTGTATAAAGAAATATATTATATTATTTATAGTTTTTAAAATTTATTTTTGTTTAATACTTACATTTCTGTGTTTTTTTAAGGATTACATAGCCTTGAAGGGATTTGCAGTTTCTGAGTGCACAGTAGAGACAGGCTGCTTTTATAGGTGGTGTCCATACTTTGAAAGACACCTCTGCCTGTTACCTCTGTCTCTTTTCACTGCACTTTATTGTGCTCACTGTACTCCTCACATGGAAATGAAATCCCAAGGGCGGTGTGGTTTGTGTGAAGTTATGTATGGTTGCTGAATTACCACGCAATTATGTTGTAGCTCTTTGCATATGGTATTCTTTGATTTCACAGCATGCAAGAAGAAGTATTTGTGCATTGTCTACAACTGTTACCCTGCAGGGCTAAATGGAAATTGGATACACGCACACACACACAATCAGTTTTTTACATTTTGATGTGTAACTCTTTTCTTCTCTTACAGGAATCTGTTGGACCGAGACACTTTCTCCAAATCTGACCCATGTAAGTTCACAGCTTTTACGATGATAATTGCAGCTTAGATTTTCCTGCGGGAGATTTTGCTCAGAATATGGTTCGCTGACACCTCGTCTCCATTTACAAAGCTTCACTTTTTATTTTTGCTGAGCTTAACTTTGATTCAGTTTACTGTGCTGTTTCAAAGTGTTCCTTCAATAACTGCATATCATTTGCACAATAATGTGACAACCTTTCCTTGCTGAGAGCTAAAGTACCTTAATGCATGCAGGGTGTAAACGCCAGCCTTTGAATACAAATGGCTATCTTTTGGTGAGACACATGGGGAAACGCCATAAAGGCATTTTCTTTGATACTCCCTGCAGGATAGAGAATGGAGGGGGAGACATTTAACATAATAGGGAGGAGGTACAAGCCCGTTGTGTAAATAAGCTACTGGGAAAATAGCGCTGACACCCTGCTTTGTATTCGCCTGAAGCTGAATCTCTATATATTTGACAGGTCATGTCGTATTCACTCGCCTCAGCTTCATTTAAAGTCGCCAGATCTAATGGGAATCAGGAGAATCCCACAATTAAGAAATTGTTTTCTGATTGCATGGGTGTCGCTGTGTTCCAGGGGCTCTCAATCTTGATTTAATTCTTTGATTGTGGACAGCATACCTAGAACCATCAAGCTTGGCAGTTCATTATGTTGTCAGGGCGTGGCAGGATAATTAATCATGAATGTCAGCAAAGATGGAACAAAACAAACACAGTCTGAAGAGGCAGGATTCTTGATTGAGATTGTTTGGTGACAGTGTATTCTTCTGCTTTGCATTTTTCCTCTCTCTTTGCTGCGATCTCGTCCTTCTTCATCACTTCTCAGTGGTTGTGTTGTACACCCAGGGCGTGGAGTCCAAACAGTGGAGAGAGGTAAGCGATCACACCGTTTCTCTGTCAACACAACTCAATCAGCCCGTCTCTTCTCCATGACATCTCACTCTGTTTATCCCGCTTATCCCCTCCCCACCCACCTCTGTCTCAAGGTAAATGCTATGAGTGCCAATCATTTGCAATTGACTGACCTTGTAAATGCTGGTGCTGTGGTCAGCACTGTGTTAGCTGTGACTGATTTAGGTGGCAGCTACATGTATCAGTAAAGATTTTCCTCCGTGTTGCCCCTCTGGCTTCTCCTCTGATCAAAGTAGACAGAGGTTGCAGTAAGACATTAGGCCCGTCTGGAATTGTTATGTGACACTGTAATCACAAATTAAAGACATACACTGAAACTGCAACTTAAATTAAACCAATTCTCATCTCTTTGCTTTCACATTTAAATTGATTGGGATTGAGCGGTGAGTGTTGAGACTCTGGATTCCAGACTCCAGATTTAAAATAGGAAAGATCTGATACCCAAATAAAAACTTAAAGGTTTTCTTATAGTTTTGTTGGGTTTTTGCTTCTAAAAAGGCAAAAATATTGCACAAGAAGTTTCAATTGTAGCGCACAGATTGGTAACTTGGAATCACTGGACAAATTAGTGGCTAAACAGTTAAAGTATCAGCAAATTTTAAGCTTTATTTCATAAAATATAATCATATAAACAACAATAATCTCCGTTTGACTGTCAAACATAAAGAATAATCTATACCTGTAGGGAAATGCTTCATTAGCTCTCTATAGTTTGATTATATTGTAAAAAAGAAAAAAACAACAAAACTGAACTGGTCACTGAGAGCAGAAGTAACACAAGCAGACCCAGAAAGATTACCAGCAGATTGGATAATATGAGTAAAATATGAGTACAACAAAGAACAGGTGAGAAATAACAAGAGAAACCACCTCAGGGATCAACAAGAATTACCAGAAACAGTGTGGCAAACAGGCTATTTGAAAAATAACTGTGGGCAAGGAGAGAGGGTGATAAAACAGGCAAAAAGCTCCAAAGCATACCATCTGCCTTTTTTTAATTAATATTTTTCACTGTATGAGTGGCCCGTCCAGAATCATAACCATAAAACACCCCCACAGGTGCCACAGACAAAATAAATTTAGCATTAGTAGAAATTAGCTGAAACCTTTGCAGGGTGAAAGATGGAGGAAATTTTCACTACATTTGTTACAGCAAATTGTCAATTCTATGCCCAAGCATAGAATTGTCCTGTTCATTTGTTTTTTTTTTACATCCAGGATATGAACTCAAAGAAGTAATTTTAAGAAACTACTGTTGGACCGCTGGGAAAATGGTGATGAGATAATGAGAAACAGTGCATTGCTCCAGACAGTTCCTCCACAGACACATTGACGTTGGTGTTGCATTTTGAAGGAGGGGAAGTCAATAAACAAGGTTGTAAAAGAAGTACAAACCTGGGCTCTACGCTGTGGCCGATCACAGTTTGAAGTGGATGTGAATGTCAGATTGTTGACAGCCAAAAGCGACAGATAATGCGTGACACAGACACCCCTTATCTGACTTCAGAGAGGTGCTGGCTTAGGGGGTTTCTGATGGTAGCAGACCATCTGACATGCAGTTTGGACAGATCATAAATCCTGCAGTGGCCCCCGTAGGTGAAAGAAAATAAATCTTACCTTTGCATGACAACACAGACACACTTTTGGTTTATATGTCTGAACACCAGCCCTACCAAGCTTTAAAGAAACACACTGACATTTCAGCTTTCTTAAAGAAGAGTATTAGAAAGTCAATACCGTTTTTAATTGACCGTCATCTTCAGCTCTCTCCCTTCTCCCTTCCTTCTTTTGGTACTTCTATGCCGGAGTCTTAATGTTTCTTAGGGTTGTGATTGATTGCTGGCCAACCTTTTGACTCTGGAAAAAAGGTTGACTTTCATTCAAAGCCAACAATATTGGAAGAATCAGGTAAGGACACAGTCCAAAGTTGCCATTCAAACATCTAAAACACTGTAAGCGATTTCTCGCTACTTGAAATACTTCCATTGAGTTGGGCGATGGTGCTGCCTTCATCGTGCATACACTTTTTTGCTATGAATGCACTGGACAGTTACCTGGTCACGTTGATGCTGTTGAACGTCATACAGTTTTCACATTATGCTACAGTCACAGAACTTGCAGTCTTATTGCCTTTGATACGGTTGCTTCAAACATGGAGTCCAAGTCAGAGACTACTCGCAGTCAATTACTGTCTTCCAGATAACTTTGGTGCATCAACACGGTGAGAAACACGTCAGTAAGACAGAGTTAGTCTGTCATCATGTTGGCAATTGCATGCAGTCTTTTTGTGATTATAACATGTTTAACTCTGATTAATCAGAAAAAAACTGCTTTTTGCTGTCTGTTGAAAATATTTTGTCCTTTACGTACAAATAAATTCACATTAAACAGAACTTCACAGATTTGAAATGGAAGTTTAGAATTTCCTCCATAAATAGTGACACAGGCACTCAGCAGCCTTGCTTTAATATACAAATATAACCAGAATACAGTTAAGTTGAGTCTCTTATTTTAAAAAAACTTAAAAGTTGTGCTCAATGGCACAAACTGACTCAGATTGATTGCATTGTGTTTCCTAGTGGCAAGAAGATCGACTTCCTGTTTTTACTCTACTGAGCAGTTTGGGAGGTGAAGCAGACTGGAGACTATTTACTGTCAACAGACATGCATTGGAGATTTGCGTTGCCAAGTGCATCTCAAACAGAAGACGAAGAAGTCTAAGAAATTTTTCTGGGGCCTTAACAATACTTGAGGTTGATGCTTGACAGTTTTTCCTCTTATGTCTCTGAACGAATGTCTGCTGGCCTTGACTCACAGAAAAACAAGTCTTGGTACTGGTAGCAATGCAGTAATATTCTGTTCCTAAGCCAGAATGTACTTTTAACATTATATCCTGCAAATATGGACGAGCATTAAGTGCGACGCTCATTTGTGACAAGTCTCCTACAGTTGTCACCTCGGGTTACAGTGCCCCACCTCGAGCGTACAAACTGCGGGTGCAGGCTGAATGCCTCTCCCTGAAGGAGATACGGGCCTGTGTTTTCAGCTGCAGATGACAGCTGGCTTTGGGAACAGCCGAGTCAAGCTGTGCAGAATTGATAAAGCGGAGTGCCTCTTTTGCCCCTGTGTCAGGTAATGTGTTTTTGTTCTCCTGGGAGTAAGTGTGGTTGGTAGCTAGTGTGCCACCAGCCATCTGTAATCCAATTACCCTTCTACGGGACAAGCTTCTCCATCAGCTGCTGGTCATTCACACACCTCATCAACAGAAGAAGACGAAAGCAGATGTTAGACGTGCATTGTGTTTTGCTTCCACTAAGAAACCAGTGAGCTCTTAACTCACTTTTGGTCACATTATGAATCCAACAATTCATCATTTTCCTAGAGCATTTCTTAAAGTCTTAATATCCAACTCCCCCATCAGTTATTACTCCAGGTGCATGACAGATTTTCCCCTGTCTTGCACTTTCACTTACCCGAGCAGCTGACATAGTACAACCTGCATAAATTCCTTTCAAACTCCTTGACGTTAATCTTTTTACCAAGATAAATCTTCTAATGTTAGGGCTCACAATTTATTTCAGTAAAGGGTTATTTAAGGGAAAGAAGTCACACTGCCAACATCCGGATATCCCTGCAGGAAGGGTCTTTTTTTTTCTCTTGACAGTTAATTGTAGAGCTTTGCAACGTTGGCTTTTCATGTTGGCCGTGTACTTGCCAAGGTGGAGGTAATGTGTGGAGTGTGAGATCTGTTATTTCCTCAGGTGGCTTTTTTAGTTTCTCTGGTGCTGATTCTTCTTCCTTTGTTATGTTTGGCGTGGCACCAAAGTGAATATGCTATAGCCCTCCTGCAGCCACATACACCTTCTGTCATTAAAAATAGGCTGCTGTTCGCTTGGGACGGATTTCACCTTCTTTGCGTTTGCTGGAGCAGAGCTTTCACATTTTTTGACAGGAAAAGCAGGAGAGAGGTAGTGACACACACACACACACACAGGCACATGCACACACACAGTAGTTAAACTTTTATAGACCTAGACACACTTTTATACCTGATGGCAGGCTACACTTGAACAAACCCACACTCTTAGGCTGTCATACATTTCACACAATCCACCCTGACTGTCTTTGCATTAGCATCGGCTTCCATCCGTACAAGGTATTCTGCTGCCGTAGTGTGGCTTGTCTGCTTTCATGTTAGGACTCACTTTGAGTCTTACCCCCATCGGATGTAATCACAAAAGTGTGAGTCTGTAATCCCGCTGTTTCATCTCCTTATTAAGCCCTAACACTGCTATTATTAATTCACCGTGTCAGTTTATGGTTACTCTTTTTTACCAGCAATGTTTTATTTATGCAGCTCAACATCACTTCTCTGACTTTGAATTATTCATGTCGGATAACAATTATTGCGTGTGTGCTCATGAGGAAGGGGGTGGAACTCTTTCCATTTTTTGTTGATTTGTTTGTCAGCACATCACCTCGTCACAAAGTCTTGCTGTGTAACACTGATGTAATGCTTTTTGGTGTCTGCACTGGCGGCTCTACTTTCTCTTCCTTTCGCGGGAGTTTTGTTAGTTCCCCTTTGTAAAAGCAAATGTAAAAACTCCACTTGCCCTACAAGTGGCTCAGAGAATGATGGTATTAAAGACAATTAGTGTAACTGGACTCAATAAAGTGCCTTCTGCAAGGTCATGCATGCCCAGCACAATGCGAAAGATAAAGAAAAAGAAGAAAACAGAAACTTCTGAATTTTGATTCCTGTTCTGATCTCAATGGAAGCTACTAATTCAGATGGCTGTGTGGTAGCGTGATAGTTGGGATAATGTGAGGTAATAGAGCAGTAAATACAGATTTATAAAGCTTCTTGTTCACATCTACTTTGTCTTTTCTCTAGTTTGGAAGAACAGAGGTGATAGACAACACGCTAAACCCAGACTTTGTCAGGAAGTACATCCTGGACTACTTCTTCGAGGAGAAGCAGAATCTGCGCTTTGACGTGTGAGTTATTCTATTTGATCCATTTCTCTGAGGACACACTGAGGTTTTTTTTTTTTTTTAAGTCATGCCACCCTCTTCTCCAGTTCTTCATTTATTTGCAACACAATATCTTTTAACATCCCCTCCCTTATCATGCTTCCTTGTCCCCCATCTATCTCATCATCCCATCTCCCTTTTTCCTGCCTGTCATTTTCTCTCAAAATCACTCTTTTTCTCTCTTCTCTTTCTCGTCATCAGCTTGAGTCTCTCCCAAGGAATTATTCATTGGTGCAGTGTCTCAGTAGTCATTCGCTGAGTGGAGATTGGTATAAGGTGATAAATATTTCATATAAAGTTTTATCCTTAATCTCTCTGCTGCAAAGCAAAGCAAATGTCTGAAAGCAAGTCCCATAAAACTCACAAAGACCGCTGTCCTGGCATCCCTCTGTTGAAAAGGCCTGACTAGTGACAGGGTCAGGAAGGTGCAGCTTCATTTTGAGGTCTCCCAGAACAGAGTCAGGATCATTTCTCCACCCCCTCCCTCCTTCCTGCAGGACTGGAGATGTGCTTACAAAAATCCATATCCGCCAAAGCATGAATTCCCTGGTGGACTTCTAGGATGTATCCAGGACTGCGCCGAAGGTCTCTGAGGAGTTTTAGACACTTAATGAATTCATTTGGTGCAAGACTGGGACAGAAAAGGAGGGAGTGCACTCCCTCACAGTTTGCGTTATTCATTTACATCTCTCTTTTATCACAGAGGTGGGAGCCAGGGCGTGCTCAGATTTAATTACTTTTACATTAAGTTTGACTGGCAGATGCTCCAAACCTACTCTCCTTTGGTGGATTGCTTCAGTATGTTCCCCCTGGCAGAGAGTGGAAATTACATTCATAAACTATAGAATGACTTCCTTAATTAACTGTCACATTACTGCTTACGTGTTTCTTTCCTTCCTCCCCATTTTTCTTTTTTTTTTGGCTATGCTGCTCTCCCCTGGTGTGTGATTGACAGACAAAAAGTGTCCACGCTGCAGTCAGTTTCCTTTAATTAGCACCTGTACAAAAAATCTTCTGTTGTCTTGCCTACGCACTAACCTTTGTCATTTGCGGTCTCTTTGTGATTTCAGGTATGATATTGATTCTAAAAGTCCAGATCTGGCAAAGCACGTAAGTGAAAAAGTTTTTTTTCTGAGAATCGGGAGCAGAGCTTTCGTTCATACCCTACCCTTCAGTCGTCAGTGCACGCGATATTTAGGTTCTATGCAAACCAAAGTTTGTAGCATCTAAATGCTCAAATATATTCAGAAATAATGAGTGAATTATGCTTCATCTGCCAAAATGTTGTTTGTTATTATTATTACTTTTTTTTTTAGCCTTTCATCAGCTAAAATGAGCTATATTATTCCTCTGGAGCGATAATAATCAAACTTTCATTTGCATCTGGCATAGACTCATTACTTTTTTTTTCTTTTAAATGAGAAATGAAGCATTGCACATCATTATCAAAGCTATTCAACACATTTCCCCGTGTGCGCCGTGGTGTTCGTTGCAGCTGCGAATTTTGATTTCCAAGACAGCCGACAATTTTTCTAAACAGGATCTATTTATTTCAAAATGGCAGGACTGTCTGAAAGGCAAGGTCCTTTGTTGTGCAGCATACATTCAAGAGAACAGCTCATTAAGGTGAATGTATGTGAGTGTCATCTTTTATGCTGAAAGCTTTGATAGATAAACTCATACAATACAGAGACAAAACAATATATTTGCGGCACTTGGTTTGCATACTGCCAAAATGTTCATCATCAAATATGTCACGTGACGCTTTGTTGTTGCGCTTTTGCATTGTGCTCCATGCTCTGGAAACAACCTGTGTTAAGTGTGTCTCCATCGCCTTCCTTCTTTTGAGCTCTTCCGCTCTCCTATTCGCTTCCTCTGAGGCTCTGTGACTCTTTACCCTCTGCTGTTCTCATTCTGCCTATCTGCTCTCTCACATATTCACTTTTGCTCTTCTTTCTCGCACTTGGTTGATGACAGTCTGGTATTTGAGTCGTGTGTCTTCTGTTCCATGATATGCTCTGTTGTGTCACTGCTGCTGCCTGGTCTCTCTCTCTTCTTCCTCCTCCTCCTTCTTCACCCCGGAAGCCAACCGAATTTAACGTACGTGTCTGCCTCAGACGTCCTAATTAATAACTGTACAATGCTTACAATTATGCTTAACTCCTCACGGCCTCTCCTTGTTACCCCCCGTGATCCATTTGAATGTTCCCATCCTACGTCTCTCTCGATCCCACTTTATGCCCTCCTCCCCATGGCAGGACTTCCTGGGACAGGTCTTCTGTACGCTGGGCGAGATCGTAGGCTCACCTGCCAGTCGCTTGGAGAAACCGCTCGGGTGAGTGGAGATTTCAATGTGTTCATTTTGCAGAGTTGTGGGACAAGAATGGGAGGCTCTTAGTGGTTTTTTTTTAATGGAATTAATTTTATCGAGCAGACAAAGTGCAATTTTAATTTGGAAACACAAGTTTTCAGATATGAGATAATGAAAACTCAGTGCCACCTCTCAGCCTATTCAATCACAGCACGGCTCTTCCGCTGGATTTCATCCATACCGGCGGAGCCGACATCTCCCTTCTAGAGCCATCTGTATTGTACATTACAGTGCGAGATTAGACCAATGTGCTTGGATGGAAATGGGTAATTGAACATGACCAGGGGCTTCCACAATACAATTACTGTCATTAGGGAGGTGATCTAGCTCTAAGAGTGGATTGAAGTCAGCAGGAGACACATGACACTATCAGCTTCTTAGTGTAAATTGGGAAATAAGAAAGCCTGAAGCACTTGGCACCCACAGACCTGTGTGCGGCGCTTTGAGTTATGTGTCTTTTTGAGAGCGCGAAGGAGGGTTTGACACACTGTGAAGCCTGTGTTGGTGTGTGAGACCAAGAGTGCAAAATATATGCTTCTATGTGAAGTATGAGGCGGTGCTGGCCCCGGCAGCGGGGGGTTTGCGAGAACAGCAGGGCTTTGGTGTCGACCGTGGACTCAGCCAGGGACCGGGGGTTGTGGATTACAGAGCTCGGTGCCCTTCAGTGTTGAATAAGAGGATGAGCAGGATCAAGAGACTGTGTTCACCAGTGTGCTGTAAACTAGGCTTCACATAAACTAGGCTTCACACCTTACATCAGAGACAGGGAGGAGGATCAGGAGCCCCAGGCACAAATGATGGAGAAAAGTATTGATTCCACAACCTCAGCAGGGTACCTTGGTCATCGCTGAGAGGGTGATGATGATCATAAGTTTGATGTTACAGTCCACAATTTATAAAGTCAAGAAATGAGCCCCTGTGAAAACTTTCACTTGGGTTGCTATTAGCTGTTCCTTTCAAGTTTGGAAGTAGCAATTTATGAAGCACAAAAAAAGTGAAGGTTGATTTTTTTCAACTTGATGACATTCAGTTAAGGGTGCAGTGTTCATTTGCCCTCTTTTTTTTTTAATTTGAATAGTTAAATAATGTGCATGAGAAATGTAGTTTTTCTCCCCTCCTGTGATAGACGACATCCCAGAAGTTGTTTAATGGCTTTGTGCTCCATTTCCTTGTCATGCATCCTAAAGTGACACTGTCTCTCTGCGCCGTAGCTTTGAGGAACGGCTCCTGCAGGGACTGAGGAAATCTGTTAGTCATGCTTAAACAAGCCCTCCCAAGGCACGCTGCATCCAATGACCTGCTTAAGAAGCACATCAGCACCCCTTTCCCTATTTTGCAGACTTCGTCTTTCATTTATTCGTCTTCCTTCCATCTACCAGATTCTTTTCTTTTGGCTTGACCCCCTTTTTTCTTCATCGTGTTCTTTATTCCTTTTGTTCTTCCAGACCTCTCCCTCTTTTTCTTTCTGCTCCAACCAGCATGCA
>VUQR01023013.1:16967-30218 GCA_015108515.1 Hemichromis elongatus | reverse complement strand
TTTTTATGATTTTCAAAGTTCACTATTAACGGTTTTGGGCTACATTGTGTTTTTCAATCCAGATGCTGCCATATTTAACATGCAGCATGGCATGCTACATTATCATCTAAGGCCAGTTTGCCTAGTTTGCAAGCTGCATCTATAAACTGCATAAATGCATACACCTGCTTATCAGTCCCATCTGACAGGGAAATAAAAATCAAAATATAATTTGACTCAACAGAACTCAAGATAATTTTTCTGGGCTCCACCACACAACAGAACATGGCATTTTCAGATATACTCCAAAAACTACCAACAACACTAACATGATTCAGAGGTCTTCAGGGACTCTAGAAGACTTTAAGCCTCAACAAATTCCAAGCTGTAAACAAGTTTATTCCTATTGTGAAGCTGACCATGTTAACATTAGAGTCAATAGGGATTAACTAGCATTTGAAGTGCTTTTGGCAGTTAGAGAAATGGCAGCTTTTGGCACAAATTTACACGTGGCAAAACCATAGTTACTTCTTTAATTATTCATAACTGCTGATTGCTTTGGACAGAAGGTGATGGGACTGGTCAAATGGTAAATGGCAGTTTCTCCTCTTCTCCTCCTTAGACAGATGTGTTCATTAAGGTCACAGTTTATAGGTCAATTTGATTGTTTGTTTGTGTTTTCTGTTTTTTTTATTTTTAATTTTACATTTTCTATGATGGAGGCCATTAAAAAGTTTGAAATTCTGCAAACATTTCAGTGTGTGTTGTTACGCATTGCTTTTTAAAATTCATATTTATTCATTTATGGATGTACTTAGGCGAGTCAACATAGTAGGGGGCAATAATCAAGTAGCACAATTGCTGAGGAAATTCACAGCATTGGTCATTAACAGATTTTTATGATTATATGTAAGTCACTGGCCGTTATATGGTGAACACATCAGGTTTCTGGTATGAATCAGCAAGCCACAGATAATGCACCAAATCATCTGAAAACTCGTCCTGTGACACTAGAAGTTGGGCAATCAAACTAAGTACACAGATACATCTTCAGACTGCGAAGGTTCATTTCTGTATCAGATCCTATCATGTCACCATGTTGCCAGGTATCTATGTACAACTGGACGAAATGATTCATTTGTAACATTTATTACACCATGGCCCCTTATTAAAGCATTAACATTTTTAATACATTGCCCTACCATGTAATTTATAAGAATAAATGGGGTGGCTGTAGCTTAGGTGGTAGAGTGGGTTACCAACTAACCGGAAGGCTGTTAGTTCATTCCCAGTCTGCTCAAGTCTGCATACCAAATATCCTTGGGCAAGATACTAACCCCAGGTTGCTCTCCGATGCATCCATCAGATAGCACTGAAAACCCCAGGGTGTGACTGGGGTGAATGAACAAGGTGTATAAAGCGCTTTGAGTGCTCAGAGTAGAAAAGCGTTATATAAGAACCAGTCCATGAATTTTATATTATGACATCATCATGTTGCCTAGTAATCACCAAAATAACAGACCAAACAGTACTGTAGCATGGGCACAAATAAACTAAGTTAGTAATGTAAAAACATCTTTCCAATTCCTTTAAGATTAAAATATACAAACATTCACTGTTGCAGGTCATTTTAGGTAAAGCAGGCTGCATGCCTTGCAGTGGATCACCTTTCTCTATCTCACCCCATCCCTAACATCCTCCTCTGTCATACCAACCCTCTGCATGTCCTTCTTCACAACATTCATGATTTTCTGATTGGTCTTTTCCACTCTCCCTTTCTTTTGCCAACAGCAGCATATATTCTGCAGGTACCTTGTTGGTCAACAGCACCGGAGGCGGTCATTGCTAACCTAGGACCTGACCAATCCAGTATGGAAATACAGCAATTGCCGGGTTACACACTGATCCTGACCAATCAAATGCAATGTCTTGAAATTCTTCACCTTGTTTGTCCAGCAGACCAAAATTCAACTTACTTTACTTTTATGTGTTAAATAACAGCGATAAAATTGCATTTAGTAGTGCACATTGCTATAGAACAACAACAGGTTACCAAATAATGTGATCCCTCTAATCATTAAACTAACATAGAGTGACAATTAAAAACATTTTTTACCTTTACATATCAATATATATCCAGACGTTTATTATCTTAAAGGTCTGGATATATATTAGTACTTATATTGTTTACCTTATATTCTCTGTTCAGTTGGCTAAAACATGTTCCACTCTGCTTGTGACTTTCTGCATGAAATGTTGAAGTTTGGAAACTTTAGAAAAATAAAAGAGTAAAGGAGTATCGATTTGAAGGCTGAGTACACATGGGATACAAAGGTGCTAAGAGCCTTCAGAGTGCATGCAGGATCAGTCTTACTTTTCTTCTCTTCTCTCCTCACACAAAGCATGTACGTAGTCTTGGGATGCCCACAGCTACAACCTGATAAGTGCATCAAACAGCCACACTCCCATGTAGGAGGCAGGTTACATATACGCACGAATGGGTGAGAATGGGCCCCATACCAGCTTATTAGATAAGTGGAGGTCCTGCATGGTGAAATGGAGCAGTGAGGAAGAGTTATATGCATTGCCTCCTCTGCAGTGTTGGTGGACCGCCAGCATCACCATAAACAGTCAGTCAATAGGCTGACTCAACAGTGTGTGAAATTAAGAGGGAAATAGAAGTAGACAGACATTAAGCCTCTCTCCCACTTCCCTTCACCCTCACAGACGCCAGACAGCAGCTAATGCACGCACCCCCCCCCACACACACACACGCACACCACCACCCTAACCCCCCAGAGCCCTCACACATTGCTATCACACACCAGCAGCACACCCGCTCCACTTCTTGTCATCTGCTCCTCAAAAAAATAAATAAATAAAAAAATCCACTAAAGACAGAAATGCTACACTGACCTCCTTTCACAGCATTAATGTAAATATGACACTGAGACAAATTTCACGAGCATCTGTTTCTGTGAGTTACAGGTTTAATGAAACCTGCAGAGAAGTAGTGTGAACATCTCCAGATGACAGAAGGCTCAAAGCTGCTTCGTGCTGACGAGGATTTGTTTGGCGGCTGTTTCTGTTTATATATGGAAATAGTAAAGACATGAAGTCAGTTTGTGCCATAACGCTAAAGAGCCTCGATTTCTGACACTCGAGGAAAAAATATTAAAACAAAAGCAAAACAAGAAAAGCTCAAATAAATGAGAAATATTAAAGAAATACAGAATATTATGTTTGAAATTCACATGGCAGGAAAAAGGGGGGAAAAAAAGCTACTGCTCCAATAAAACCAGACATCTATTGTCAGAAGTCCACTGGGAAGATGTTGAGAATATCTCCCAATCTTTTCTGTTTTTCTTCCGGCTCCTTGATATGTTAATATGGGTCTTGTTTTTGAGTTCGAAACAAAATCCTTTCTGCTGAGAGCCTCATTTTCTCAAAGCAGGGAGGAGTCTCATTTCCATACGAAATGTCTGGGTTAGAATGAAACTACTATTAAGGAAATTTTGAACAGTGGCCCAATGATAAAATAGGCAGTTGCCAAGGTAATATGCAAAATGGACTCATTGACTCCAAGTTGAACTATAAGAACCGCCTCTAACATCGAGGCTGGAGAGTTGAACTGAATACTGCTGATGGGGGGAAAAATATCTGCTACATCACATTAATCATCACACAGTAACAAAATGCTGTAAACCCTTGTATGTTTCATGTATTGCTTTTCGACAAGTCATTACAAGAAAGAAACTAAACAAAAAATAAATAAGCACAATTGTTTTCTGCTTTACTAGAGTATCTTTATTGGTATGCTACTTTAAAACAGCAAAACAACTCTGACCTGCCAGGACATGCATATGTGACCTCTACAGGTACACTGTAGTGTCTGTCTGTGTGGGTCCTGTGGGTTTTGGCTTCTGTGGATTGGGCCTGTTCTAGGAAATGTAGTGAGAAGCCTTTGTGAGGAGTGTCAATGCCACAGATGAGAGTATGTAACAATGTTTAGGTGGATTGTATGTGTCAGATGAATACCGGGACCCAGCAGGTTTCCCAGCAATGACTAATACATCTGCACATAGTCGATCAGGTTATGCATGTTTTATTAAATGCCATGTTAAAAGTGAGCAACCATATACAGATCAATTAACCAGGCCAGGCCATCAGTTTGTGTCTTACGCTGCACGATAAATGTCCTTTTAAATCTAGCTGTGCAATAAAGTGTAATACAGAGCTGTTAGACCCGTGTGCTGCATATGGCACACATTTCTCTCAACTGTTGCCAGGATGGATAATTAATTTCATAACCAGACAACCCTCCAAATTTTCCGCCTTTCTCCAGTGTAAAGGCTATAGGTCAAAAGCATTCACCTGGGCCAGAGCCAAGATTAAATAAGCTGAAATCAATAGAAATCAGCATGTATTCATTCTGGTTACATGTTTTTCCATTTAATGAGCAAACCTTTTGCAAAACAGATGATACAGTGATGTATTAAGAAAAATAAAGGGAAATTTCTGAATTAAATCTCAGTTTTTTTCACATGCACTGAACACATGTCCAATTTACAGATCACATCTGAAAAACACAAACCCTTAAAAACAACAATATTATTCTACATTTAAAGAATCTAGACTCTACATACACTCCTGTGTAGTAAAGCTAGAGTCGTCACCATAGGAATAGTAATGCATTTTATTGAGAAAGATTTAAAAATGTATGACATCACTTCAATTTTTCCATTTGCAAAACAATACAGTTAGACCCCGAGGTTACATGTTTCCAACCCTTGGACCACAGCATGCATCAATGCTGTTATACATCAATATATTAACAGATATATCAGGTTTATCAGTTTGTTGGAAATTTGAAAATTGTCTCTGATATGATTAGAGTAACTGTTAGAGCAAATTTAGAAACTCTGTTTCTGTTACAGTCTGATCCTGGTGTTTGTGGACCAGCTTTGCTATTTCCCTTGGTGTCTGTGTTTGGCTGCCCAGTGCCTGACAATGATGAGCAGGACCACATCATTAAGTCTCTAGTTCAGACCATAGCTACAGTAGTTTTTCTCCTTTTTTAGAAGTTTCGACTGCTTCTGGCCTGTTCTGTTGTATTTTGGATCAAGTTGTGAATTTCATAGCATTAACCATACAAGTTTATTTTGTTTTATTTTATTGTCTTTCATTAGAGTTATAAAGTAGTTTCTTTTTTTCTCTTTTAGGGACATTTGTTGGGATTGTTGGGCTAGGCATCTTTGCTGAAGTCCCCTCCTCACACTCATGCAGGTGAATGAAAGCACTGGGAGTATAAGAGAATAAGAGACACTATTTTGGTCTGTTGTGAGATTTGCAACAGGGATTGCAGTGAGATGCATCAGATCAATAGTTTGTAGCACCTCTGGACAATCCGCATTGTAGACTGCCTCCCCAAATGGCCCCTAGTTGTATTGATTTTCTAGCTACACAGTAGAGCTGTTGCTTTTAACTATGTAGTATTATGTTTGTAGCTGTTGTTTTTTTTTATTATTATAAAGTGAAATTTAACCGTCCAACTTTGTGGGTTTGTTTGGGTTTGAACTTTTCTTTTGTTGCAGATCCAATCGTATTGTTTATTTGTCAAATAAACTATAAAAACTAATTCATCACACCCCTGCCCATGCATTTGCAACCAGTTTAATGTAATCAAGGTTTACTAGATTAATATTTTCAGGGTGTAATTACACTGGTTGTATTGTCGGTTTTCTTCCATCCATCATCCATCCATCCATCCATCCATCCATCCTTTATCCTTCAGGTTCACTAGAGGAATCTATCCCAAGTGGGGCACAAAACGATAATGTTGCCAGTTAGTGCTTAATCAATGCTTCAGCCACGATTTTAAGCCCTAAATTCTACCATTATACTAAGTGTTTATTAAATTGTTGTACTGATACTTTTAAGTAAATACAAAAAAAATATGAGGGACAAATTGTTTCATCACAGGGACATTTTCACCTTCAAGTCTAAGGAGACTTAAGAATCCACTAGAGGGAGCAACAATAAACAAATGCAAAGTATTGAGACATGGTGTCAGGAATCATATCATCTTCTGTGTGTAGCTTACAGACTCCACATCAAAAATAAAGCTGTTATGGTAAATTGATTCTTTTATAATTTGAGCAAGGTGGGATGCTTTTTGGAAGTTATTAGTTGTCTATTTCCATCATCGTTAAAGTCAGTGGACTGGAGACTTTTTCCACTGAGCAGGTTTTGAAGCACACAAGTATAGAAATACAGGAAAATACAACGCCTGGTGTCTTATTTCTCTGTAGTACACTGTGCTCATTTTTTCTTTCCTTCAACCTGCAGTCTGATTCTGTCCTATCACCGAAGGCAGGCGGCTGAAGATGAATACAAGTGGCTGAGGGCTAAGAGAAGACAATGTGTGTAGAGACTCTTCAGATAGATATTGACCAAAGGGGAGAAAAGCTGATGGAATTTCATTGACCTATGGCAAACTGCACAGTGTTACACAACCAGATCAATGTCCTCTCTCTCTCGTTTCTTTCCGTTTGCATCTCTGGGGGACTTTTAATGCTCAAACTTGCTCTCGTTGGAATCGTGAGGGCGGTGGAGCACCTGAAAATGTTGACAGATGTATGAGAAAATGTTCTGAGGCTCCTCAGGATTGTTGGCTACACCGTTTGATCTGCGAGATTGAAGGATGGCAAGCCAAGGTTTCAGCTGCTGTTGTATATTCCTCCTCTGACTTCAGAGGGAATGTAAGAAATAGAGAGATTCTGTGATGTGGAAGATACTGCACAGATGCTGCATATGCTTCTCCCACTCTGAGAGACATTTTGTATTCATGCAGTTGATGCGCTGCCTTTATGTTCTGTGACCAAGGTCAGCGGTTGAAAATATCTGATTAAATCCGTCTGGTTGATTTGCGATTCAGAGTTTTAAGGACAAGCGTGCCAGGTCAACATCTCTGACTTACAACAGACACAACAAAGATGATGTCAGGGTTTAATGTCTGCAGCAGTTTGAAATATGTCAGGCTTGAAGCTGAGACCAATTGAGAAGTTTGACGAGGCAGGCTTTGTGTTATTGCATTGTGAAAAAAACGGAATATGTGCTTATTTAACAACTGCAAATATGACACAATGAATCTAAAACACTTTCATCTGGGGAAAAGACAACTGAAAACAATACTTTTAAGCAACGTTATCCCCTCATCTTACGGCACTGCAGAGCTACATCAAAGCAGTAAAGACAAGAGCCCTTCCCAAGGTCTCTTTCAAGCCTGTTTTATTAAATGTGATCTAAGCGTAACTGTAAAAGTTTTACAGCTTTACAGTTTGTTGTCCTGGAGTTGAAGTCCCATGTTAAATGTTGCAAATGTCGAGTCATATCAAAAATTATTTCAAACTTTTTGAATCTCAGTTGATAGAATCTGTTAAGAAATGTCATCCTAAACCTAGTATACCATCCTGTTGGCATCCTTTCATTTTGGACCAAATTGGTGATCAATTCGTCATGCCTAAATCCAGAAGATAACGTGGCTAAAAATGATGAATCTACTCTCTTTAAGCACCACATTCACCAATTTACAAAGCACTTTATTCTGTGCTGTTATCATGCACACACTCATACACCAGTGGATGTGTAACAAGGGGAATTTGGGGTTCCGTATCTTTCTTTCTCCTCTAGACAACCCACTCTAGCAACAAAACAAAACAAAAAAACCTTCCTATGATGTGCTATCTAAAAAGCAAGGTGTAACCAAAGAGCACATGTGTGCAAATTAAAATATATAAAACTACAAAAAATGTTTTTAAATCATCAGAGAAAAACAAAATTGCCTTTTCTTTCACCACAAAAGAAAACAGGAACATACAATGCAAACACACAGCATTAAGGCGGTAATTAGTTATGTCTGAATTAGTTAAAAGAATACATTATCGTTCTCTATGTGAGATGCAATATATCAGCCTTGCAGGTCATTGGATTTCAAGACTCGCAGGTGAGGGGATTTGGTCAATCATGAAACAGCCAATTGATTTTTGCTGTCTTTATTTGCAGAGGTTGGCATGAGGCGGGGGAAATTTCTTTCCCTGAGCATGCTGATTGAATGTAATTTGGTCTTTACACAGCAAACACACTCACCACCTGTTTTCTTTTTCTCAGGCTGACATTTGGGGGATATGAGGTTTTTTTTGTTAAATGTTTGAAATAAGAAGAAAACAAACTGTAAATAGTATAGGAAAAAGTTTTGTTTGGCTAGGGAAGTGTGCATTTCTTCTGAGAAACGTTGTGCGAATGTTAGGAGGAGATTATAAGGAGAAATATTTGAAGTGTGCCAAATGTCAAATCAAATCAACACAGACGTTATTTATAAAGAAACTTTTTTTTTTTCCTAAAGCACTTGGCTGTCTTTCTTTCTGTAATCTCAGAAATTCAGGCGCAACATCCAGGGGTGGATTTAAAATTTTTGAATGCTCTCGGGTGAGCTGCAGGAGGCGCTGGGGAGACAGTAATAAAAGCTGATTTTTATTTTTTTTAAAGTTACAATATGCACATCAGTGCAATAAGTGTCAAATAAACATTACATATTCTTCCGTGACTATCAAAAAAAATCAGCTTTTTGTAACACCAAATATCTCAATATCTCATGATTGGAGCAATCATGTGATACTTATAGTCATTTTGCACTTTATTTTTTTGGATTTGTACCTTGTTGAAGTTAAATCACATCGCTTTGTGGGTTTTTGTTGCAATATTTGAGGATCATTTTGCATCTTATTACGTTTGCTGTTATTGTTAGTCTTTTTTATGACAGTTTTTGTATTGAAGCATCAGGAAATGTTAAAATCCATCTCATACCAGAACCAGCGTGATTCTAAAGGGTCCAATTTAGCCAGCTGAATGGCTTTGCGAAGCGCAAAATTGCACTAAAGTCAGTAATTACTTCAATGTTTTCAATAAATAAATAATAAAAAAAAAACTTTGGGGAGTGATGCTAACATTACACAAGGGTAAAAATGGGTGGGCATTTCCAGATCTAGAAAAGTCGTGAGTCAGAAAGACATTAAAGACTGTGACAGTTTAATTATTTTCCACTGTGAGATATGAACTGTAATGTACATGTACAGTAATGAGTGCTTATTTTTCTGACAACATCTCAGGCTGTTTTGTAAATGGGTTACTCACTGAATGACTAAGAATGATTTAACAAGAAATAATTCCTTCTGTTGTCTGGTAATTTTTATTGTATAATCCAAAAAGAGTGTCTTTCACTTTAGAGTGTGATTTCAAATTTTTAAAAATCTTGGCTGTGGTGAACGTTTTCAGATTGCACTTCTTAAATCTAGAGAAAACAGATAAATGGAGTGCATGATATTGCTATTGATCTTTTTCTCTTGAGATCAAATTAGGCTGTAGACTCACTGGCCACTTCATAAAGTACACCTTGGTAGTATTTACTAGGCTGGACCCTCTATTGCCTTCAGAGATGCCTCAATTCTTGATGGTAATCTGTGCCATTAAGACTAACAAGATGCTGGAAACATTACTCAGACATGCAGCTGCTGTATATCCATGACATAGTTTCCCATTCCACCTCATGCAAAGATGCTCTATTTAATTGAGATCTAGTGTCTGTGGAGGCCTTTGAGTATGTTCAAAAAAATGGTATGAGATCAATTGAGCTTTGTGACATCCATATTTTCCTGCTGAAAGCACTGTGGTTGTAAGGTACACAGCAATCAACAGCCACAAACTAATCAGATCAGGTGACACTTTCTCAGTCTTCTGTTGTCCAGTGTTGGTGAACCTGTGTGAACTGTAGCTTAGAGGAGTGGCACAGAGTATGGTCTTCCACTCCTGTTGTTGTTTACTTCAAGGTTTGACATGTTGTGCATTCAGAGATGCTCTTCTGTATATCTTGTTTGTAATAACTAATTATTTTAATTTCTGTAACCTTACAATCAACTCGAAACAGTCTGGCAATCCTCCTTTGACATCATCTCTGATTTTTTTTTTATGGGAAAATCTCAGTAGATCAGCAGCTTCTGAAATACCTACACCACCCTATTCCACATTCAAAATTACTTAAATTACCTTTCTTCCCCATTCTAATGCTGGGTTAGAATTTCAGCAGTTCCTCTTCACCATGTCTACATGCCTAAATCCAGTAGATTGGTGCCCTGTAATTAAATGATTGAATATATGTTTTTAGGAAGAGTCGAACTGGTGTACCTAATGAAGTGGCTGGTAAGTGTATGCTATACGTCTATGAATTAAAACCAGTCTGACACTCCTTTGGAAAATAAACAGTCCAACCACCTATCACCTTCTACTCCAAAAGCGAGGGATCTTTTGTCAGACCTGATCACCTGACTTGACCCAATCCTTTTACCACAACCAAAAAATGAGCCTTGGTTTAATTACAGTACCATTATTTTGTGTCTCTTTTCCACTGATGTGGATATTCAGGAGCATGATACAGCTACCCGGGGAAAATCCAACACCTGGTTTCAATACTCAGCACTAGTTGTTTTAATCAAAACAACGCACACAAAAACCCCCAGTTATGTTGTAATGTGATACTTGAATGAACTTGCATGTCATTTAGCTTTAATTCAAACCATATGCGGCATGTTAACAGAGAACATTTCTTGCATGTCTGGAGAACAAACAGAGTTATTATATCTGCACACTAGAGACCATGTTTTCTTACAAGCAGGGTAACACTGCAGAACAATTTGAGCGGCAGAAGTGTCCAAATAAGCTCAGCAGTGACGTCAAGTGCGAATGACACTATTCTCAGTAACAGCACACATTCGGAGTTATTAGAGTTTCGCTCTGTGGGGAGGATCTGGAGACCAGAGTTTAAAAAAATCCTGCTTGGCATCAAAATCCATATGGTTCCCTGCTCTCCATGGACAGACACACACATGCACTTAATCCAACGCATACACATTTGCATGGAAACTGGTAGATATCCTTCATGAGTAAACAAAAACTCATGCAAGCCATTGTGCATCTTACACACACACACACACACCTACATGCACACACACACCTACACACACACACACACACACACAACCACACACACACACACAGGGACCGAGGACTATCAGTAGGCCCAGTCATGCTTTACCCATGCAGAGGTATCTGTTGGCAGTGGGAGTTATCACTGGCCATGGAGGCTTATTCCTCTGCCAGAAGACACCATGCCAGGAAATGATTGATAACAGTGCACAGCAATGACTGCCGGCTCACAGCAGCACCACATGTAGAACCTGAGCAAGATGAGGGAAAGATGGAAACGTGCACATACATCATACAGGAGAGCACGGGCCTTCTCTGCCTTCCCCTCTTTTCTAATGACATGTATATTTATGAACCATTAGCTCCGAAAGGGTAAACAGGATTGAGGAAGCAGCTCACTCAGAGGTAAAACTGGATTTTTCTGATCTAATATCTAAATGTTATTTGTTACAATGTCAAGCTGCAAAATGAAACCACTCATAGATGTAATAAGCATGGAGGGAAATTGATGATTTGTGTGATAGCCTGAGAAGGAATCATAACTTTGAGTCATAAACAGTGGTATTTAATTTAGGTGATTTAATATATTTACTGTAATGTTTAACCTTTACTGCCAAAATCCCTTTCTGTTTGTACAGGGAGAATAGGAAGGGTTTTGAGACCTTTCACGTGTCCTGACAGCAGAGTAGGGGCAGAAAGTTTTCTTCTTTCACCTGACATACTCAAGACAATACAACATGTAATAGGGACTCTTTCAATTTAAACATTTAAAATGTGCAAGAACAAAATGGAATACAGATCGCAGTTCAGTGTGTGACACGTGATAAGCAATATGGACAAATATGAAATCGTACAAAAATACTGCTACAAAAACTCTACAGTATAAAATGGAAGTAAAACATTTTGAGGAGAGGTATCTTTTTTTAGCCTTCCCAGCTGGTGTGGATTTTTTTTTATATCCACTCAAAAAAAACATCTGTAGTTTCACTTACTCTAAAGAAATAGACTATATATAAAAGCTAGACATGGACAGTCTGACAAGTGTAAGTCATGGTTGTTGTCCTTCTAATAATAACAGCAGGGGGCGAATCTTTTGGTGATTGAAGCATCCTAGCTAGTTGTTTCGAAGTCAGAGAGAATTTAATAATTTAATCTAAGACCGAAGAAAACACTACTTTTAAGCCTAAATGGACACAACATGATTATCATTAATTTTTTGTGTGTTTTTTTCTTTTGAGTCAAAGGAAGGGTAAAGAAGGGCAAAGCAGGATCCAGCTAACCTCACCAATCAGCATACTTTTTACATACAGTCTATGATAGCCACATTAAGGGACACAAATGCAGATCACAGAGTTGCAGCACAGATTTCTTACTGTCTTTCTTGGGCCAAAACTTGATTGGAACAACAACTATTGTCTCTCTCTTTCTTTCTCCTCCTCTGCACTCCATGTGGTTGTCAATCTGTCTGTGTCCTCTACCGTCTCTTCCTGTTCTTGCTACTTTTAGTGTCTCCTGCCAGCACCAGATCTCTCTCTGTTGTTCTACCTTAACATTGTCAATCCTGAGTGGTATATTAAGAACAATATTCAACAGCAGTCTTTCTGTGTCAGGCTTTATGTATGTTCACATTAAAAATTAAGTTTCCGAAGGTCGTGTGAACCTTCTATATAAAATGATTCCCATGAGTGCCATTTACTCCAGTCCCAGTTATCAGATGATGATGATGATGAAAATGGTGATTAAAAGTCTCTAAAGAACATAAACATTTTAACAGTATCCTGCAAGACCGCTGCAAATAGGACAAGTGATTGATGCTGAAGAAAATCATTAATCTTAGGATTTATTTTGTATTGTATTTTAAATGTATAATTTTCTTGCTGCTCAGTGCCGCTGTCCCCCCCCCCAAGATGGCAGTTGTACATTAGAGCTCTGAAACTTTAATATTTAAACACAAGTTACCATGGTGATTTAGCCAGGTAAACACACACAGAAAATTCTGACTTCAAACTTGACATAGCTCGGCATAGTTCACTAAAGTCATCTGGCTTCATTGTTCAGCCCTCTGTTCATAGTAGCAGTAGAGTGTCCAACTGGGTCTTGCTTGGAGTAAGCCCGCAGATGCATGAATTACAAAAATAAATATAAAAAAAATATATATATATATATATATATATATATATATATATATATATATATATATATATATAAAAAAAAAAAATATATATAAAAAAAAAC
>VUQR01023013.1:0-16761 GCA_015108515.1 Hemichromis elongatus | reverse complement strand
GATTTTGTCAAAAAAAGCAAAAAAATAAATAAAATTTTATGCTACCTTTCATTCACCTGCTTTTTTCCTCTCTTTTGTTTATTAAAGCTCTAAATTTTAACAGAAAAAAACTGTAAAGTTTGCCATATGGTGAGGCCAACAGCTACACGTGTGCGTGCCCTGAATGCTGATTGGATAATCTTGCCAAAGAGGGGGATGGGACTTGGGGAACAAACAGTTGTCTTCATGGTGCTTGATGCAATATCCTATGAGTCTTGCTGCCTTGCCTGTCACAGGGTGTGGTCCTGTACCTGCTGTGCTGTTCTGTTTGACTAAAGCTGGATGAGCTAAAACTCAGGTGTAACAGCCAAAATTTGATGACTCCTTGCGTGAAGAAACCCAGGCACATTTGAACAAGCTTTTCAATCAGCAACTAATCACACCCTTAACATAGTTAACATTAATAACATTTTAAATATAAAAATAATTAATTACTTTTAGGAAACACTGCTGTCCATACCTAAAACCAACCAAAATAATAACAAAATGTATTGGATCTGTGCTTTGCATAGTTTTAGCCTTTGTTATCATAACCTGCAGGACGAGACTTATAGAGACTTGGATTGCTTGCAATCATTGTTAGTCCATCACCTTGAAAAAGTGTAATCCTGAGCTCATATCTATTCTGAACTTATAATTATTCAGTTTGAATAATCAAATATGTTCCTATTGTAATAGTAAAAAACAACAACAACAAAAAAACCCTAACCAAAGTAAAAACTAAACTAGCAACTTGGGAAACCTACAGAAACTAAACAGAATTCAAAATAAATTAAAAATGGAAACTAATTATACCTCTGCCTAGTAATTCTATTTTTGGAACACAATGCAAGTACAAGTGAGGAGCGGCAGCGGTACCGATGGACCGCCCTGTGATCTGCCACCTTTGGGGTCTGGAAAGAATCAATGCCATATGCTGGTGCTTCTAGAGCTGCCCAAACCAAAAAAAAAAAAAATAATTGTGAAGTAAATGGACTTTTACTCATATTGCACTTCTCTACTAAATTTGAGCACTCAAAGCACCTACTTAGTGAAAGCCTCATTCACATAGTCAAGTCTTTTTTTTTTTCAATGCCTAAGCACTTAACAAACTTAACATTCACACACAGTGGACGCAGCAGGGGCAACTCAGGGTTTAGTGTCATTCTGAAAGATACTTTGATGTAGTTTGATTCCTGTATGGATGAACCAGGCATCACACTACCAACCAATTAGTAGACAACACACTCTACCTCCTGAATAACAGCCTCTCAGATGGTTAGTTGAGAATAAAAACGAAACCTTATTTCCCAAAAATGATGGCTCTCAAACAGCATATTTCTTTGAAAATTAGCACAGTGTCCCTGGCCCCTAAAGCTGAGGGCTGTAATAAGTTGGCCACTCAACTCTCACCTGTTTTTGTTCGTTTTTTATGTATATTTCATGACATTCAGCAGTGTGAAAAAAGCCAGAAAGTCCGTTCAGCAACTCTTTCAAATATAAATTTAGAAGAAATATCAATACTAACAAGTGAAGAGAGTTATAATTGACACTTGATGATGTTTCATGACAGCACAGCGAAATCGCTCATTTACCGCCTAAAAAAAACATGCTTAAGTACATAGACGCCCTCTTTAATCATGAATTAAATTGACGTAAATCAGCATACAATGACTTTAATTCCCTGTTGTCCGTGTTGTGGCTGTTTTAATCAAAGCTGATCGCCGAGACTGCAAAGAAGAGGCACAGTTTTCTGAGGATCTTTTCATTTGCCTGGTGTGTCCTGATTTCAAGGTTACCTGGTTCAAAAGCAAGCAACATTACCTCAGGCTGGAGAGCACATATCACTGAATGAAAGCTACCTAGAAATGCTTTTTATCCAGTTAAATGAAAAACTCTAAATGAAAATAGTACTGTCTGTCTGGCATTTTGTTTTTCATATCATGCTACTGTTGTTTTTTTCTTCACAAAGACTCAAATGCTACTTAGTTATTCTACCTGTCACACCTCACATTTATTTGTGTTACATTTTAGTCTCAGAGCTAAGCATCAGTTTTTCCTAAAAATAATTACCTTGCTTGTGAACATAAAAAACAGAAGGGCATTTAACAAAACTTACATCTGTTTTGAAGTTATTATAAAAAGCTCTAAAGATTCTTCTACTGTTTTACAAAACAGTTTTCAAACCAATTTCTTATGCTTTGACTGTATTTCTCAATCGAGTTGGCCGGAATAGGCTTATATCTTTTATATTTTCATTTAAATTTTTATATATCTCTGTCCATTTCAGCATGAAAATATATTTAAAAGACACATTTGCTTTGAATTTAAGACCCAATTTAAGAAGCAGGTAAAAAAGCTTTCTTATCAAGCAGTAAAAGGGTTATTTTTTTCATTCTGTGAGTTAGAAAAGTACTCGGCGATTTTGAAGAAAAAAAAAAAACCCTCCAAGTACCAGAAGCAATTCTTAAATGACCTTTAAAACATGAGCTGTTTTGAAATCGTTTCCTGTGTATATCTCTCTGAAATCTGGATGCTTAGTTCAGGAAGTGTATATACATGACAGGCAGAGCTTAAGACAGGGCTGGAAAGCAGATAATGCAAGTCTGCATGTGTGTGTGTGTGTGTGTATGTGTGTGTTCGGGTGTATGCATTCCACTGTTCTTGTGGAAAATAGAGAAAGAGTGGGTGCATGTGTTATTTCTGCCGAGTTTCACACACTGAGTGGACAAACAATCTATTCCAATTAAAGCGAGCTGCAGCCCTGGAGACTGCAGAAGAAGCTATGCTCCATCGGATCACATCATCCTTTGAAAAACCCTAGAATAGCCGATTGTGATGCGGAGGAAACAGGCCCCTCCAAGAACAACTAGTGTGGGCTGGCTGTAGGGGTGGGGGGGTAGACTGGTTCCAAGTTAGTCTAGAAAGTTCCACAGCAAATAGTGCTATGGTAGAAGTACTGGAGCAGTGGGAGCTGCTGGGAAGAGGGTAAGGCTATTAATCCTGCTTGTAGCGCTGGTTTACCGCTCTTACTTCCTGTGGGGCGAGGAGGCAAATTAATAGTGTGGCGGAGATTAATTAGGTGACGTTAAGGGAAATCTGTGACTGTAAAACTTTAGAGGCCTGTACAGCTGACTAGACTAATGGGGTGTTCATGAACTCTTAATAGATGCTACTCTGATGTTGGGTATGAGCAAAGCAGAAGGAGAAGCAGCGGGAAAAAATATGTGTCTTTGCACAAAGCATTGTCACCAGAAAGAACTTGGAAACCTTCAGAAAGCTATTGAGTGCTTCGAGGAGCAGAGTTTATAACCTTTCACAGTGACAAACTCAAAGGGAATTATCACCAGTGCTCCAGAAGCACTCAATTATTCCAGTGAATATTTTTTAGGGCTGAATGACCATTAAAAGACGTGTTTTTCCTCATTCTTCAAGTGTGGAAAGCAGAATATTCCACTCCCCCTTTAGGTGAAAGTGGAATATTCCAATTGTGTCCATGAAATCTGATCAACCCCCTGATGAAGGCTTGTATGTAAAACAGGTTTTTGTCGCTGGACAAACAAAATGGTATCGTGAGAAAAAGAGAGACCTTTTTTGAAAACAAGGCAAAACACGTATTTGAATCCCTCTTTGTATTTCAGTTTGTTAAGCTGAATGACTGCTGTTTAATGTCAATTCAACACATAAGTTAACAAAAAAAAAGTATCCATCATGTAAATCAGCTGAACGTCTTCTCTGGACTTTTACTCTCCGAGTGATTAAAAACAATCTGGCATGAAAGAGGAAGATCAAGAAACAAGAAAAGGTGGACTTGTGCTTGTGACCTCTCATTTTCTGCACTACATCCTTCTGTACTTTGTAAAACGTACACCAGAGGCTTATACTGGTGACATGTGAAAGGTTGTGAGGGTAGACCTTAACAAATGACAGATTATAAAACAGGGACATGGATAAATGTCATCAAAATTATTTTTATATTCAGTATTTTGTGTTTGTGAAGTGGATGTTGTGTGTCTGTGATGACAACCATTTCATAACCAACTCAGTTTTAAATCATATGTTGGATTAAGAAAAACCACACACAGGCCTTTTGCTTTTTCCATGATGAATATTGCCTGCTTTTGAATTGAGGGTCTGACTCAACCGCTATTACACATGAATTAATCCGCCTCATTACTGCCCTGCAATTTTACCCACAGAACTGCAACCATTTTTGGCTCGGGCAACTTTGCTGTCACAGAAACGTTTTACAGGATCAACTTTTTATTAACTTTATCCTGGAAACGGGACAAAAAGTATTAATACATAAATGCAAAAATACTCCAACAATAAATTTTAAATTCTACTCAAGATCATTTCAGATGTGTCTGCAAAATATCAAAAGTAAAAGCAACGGACATACTGATATTCTGACTGTTTGTAAGATGATTTAACATAGACGGCATTTAACTAGCAAGTTTCATTCTAATTGATTCGACTTCCTTTAAATCTCAGGAGACATGGGATGATTAATAAGGTTGGAAATGAGAAAAAACAAAATCCTGCTACACAAATTGTGATTTTCTTTGGCTTTTTGTGAATTGTTGGACACTTTTTCTATTTAAGGTTTCAACTTTTTAAATTTAAAATTAATTTCTGAGAATTTGAGAGGTGAAAATCCTCTTTGGTGGAAATGCCAGCAGTGACCAGTGACAGCTAGTGCTGTTTTCCCATGTGGGACTTCTTGCCAAAATACAAATGTAATGCATTTTATTAGCTCAATTTATGGCTTGTCAGCTTATGTGAACGCAGAATTATAAAGCAGCAGGATGCTGAGAGTGTAGACAGCAGGACCCTAAATGTACTTAAAAAAAAAAAGCTAACATTACTTCCAAGTATTTCTCCACATGATTCTCCTTAAATGAGTGCTTTTGCAGACTGTTAGGTGGAGAGGAAAACAGGTCTATCTGGAAAATGCATTAGTCCGGCTTCGACACAGAGGAAGGTGACGCTGACATTGCTGTTGTTTTGCTCTTAATTTCACGAATTTCAACAGCATTCCTGCAAGTTTCTCCAGCTGTTGCTATTGCAAAGGATCATTTGGAGAGCTTTCAAAACAAAAGTATCAGCAGAATGTGCCAGATCTGGTGTTATTGCTGTACACAATAAATGACGCATGTTGATGTCTGATAATCTTACAGTGGAGATCAGACTCTACCTCACACCTCTCTTTCTCTCTTTTTGACTTCCCCCCCCCTTCTCCCAATGCCTGTAGCCAACCTTGTTCTGTTTAAAAGCCATAGACAGTTCTACTCAGTACTAACACTACAAAAACACACGTTACTGCAATACTTTTCCTGCTCTCTGAGGGCAAACAAAAAAAGCAAGAAATAAATATTGCTGTGGTCCGCATTTCACGAGCATTGAGGTTAACCTCCTGTCTGCACAGTGCCAGTAAGCCCCTGAGTAAATCTAGGCCACATTCAAATATGAAACAGCTACTGTGGATTTTTAGAGCTTAATGTCTTCGATACTGTGCTGCTGATGTTTTCAAAGTAGCAATACGATTTGAATAAATAATGCCATGCCGCTTAAACTGAGTAAGAAGATCACACCCTTGAGCATAAACAACTTCTCTTTTGATTTCTCATGGCTAAGATTGTGCTCAATTCTGACTTCACCTGCCTGCCCACTCATGCAACAGTGGTCCTAATTTATGAAGGTAAAAGTCAATGTCCTGCAAATGAATGCAGGTGTTTTGTTTCTTTAAATTGGAGAATTAAAAACACCAGAGAAACAGAAATTAGCTTCATAAACAAGACTGCCCACCCCCTCTCCTCCCTCAGCAGGCAGAGAGTCACCAAACAGGAAATTCAACACAGTTATGATTGAAAACACTGTTTCACCATTGTTTGTTGCGCATGTGCCAGCATGTTTAAAGTGTTTTTTGTGTGTGAATGTTCTGAAGGAATTTACAATCCACATAAAATTTTTGCAGCACACATATGCACCTGCTATCTAAGTGGAAATCTCAATTTAACCTTAACTCTCGCAGACAAATGACACAGCAGACAAATACATAGGAAACGAATCAAAATAATTCAATATCTGAGAGAAAGCATCAGACATGCTAAAAATAAAATACATCTTTATTATGGTATTAATTCTTCACTTAAAAAAAACAATAATTACAGTAATAATCAGCAATATATGATGTGCATACAGCATATTCTTGACTCTTACATGAGGAAAATTGAGCAACAAGGAGAACAAATACATATTCAGTGTGGCGTTTGCCTGAAAGTGACTGAAAAATGAGAAAAAAAACAATAGCAGCAGATAAAGGTCCTTCAGAGCACTAAAAATGCAGTTAGACATTAATAATGTAATATGAAGTGAGAAAAAGAGGGTATGACAACTATTAAACTGCTCAGTACTAATTTTGATGCAACACATTATCACAGTCTACAGTCTGAATATCATTATCAACGTCATAGTAAGTCGTCTTTGTTCAGAGGAGCTGAACAGCATAGTGAGTGTGTATCAGCACAGAAACACAGAGAACGTGTGTTTAGGAAAAAATAAACAAGACGTGCACTAAAAGCATGTCTTAAAATGCAGTCTGCCCTGATATTTGGCTGGATCATACTCCTGTAGCAAACACACTAGTACAAAAATAGATTCACTTTAATTTTACATTAGCTTTGACTCTCTGTCTACATTGTTAGTGTGGAAAAACCACGCATTTCCCCAAGAAACTCTACAACCAACTACGGACACTCTGACGTTCATTTCCAGTTGAATGTTCGACCCACCAGCTCAAAGAACTTCTTGTTGGGTTCATGAAAGAACTGGTAGAGTTTTTGCAGGATGGCAGGAGCCACGTGAGGGTGAGCCCTGCCTTTTGAATCATGTAAACACCGCTCTCGCCCGTGGTCTCTCAAACAGTAGAATCCTTTAGTTTTATTGAAGTAAAAATTTGAAGCGTTTATTTGAGGCTCCAGCTTTAAGAACCTCTCAACCTTTATCATCTCAGGGAAGGGGTCTCTGATCAACTCGTCCCCGTCCACAATATGAATGCTCTCCAGTGGGAAGTATTGCAGCCAGTTTTGCATGTGGACGTAATAAAGGCTGCGATTGAGAGCCTTGTATCCCAGATTGATCTCACCGTCCTTCACCAGTACAGATTCAATGGGCTGGTAGCGCTTGTGTTTCTGGAGACGGTTGTAAAAGACCTGGGTGTAGTCCGAGAGCACCCGTTCTGTGGGGTCTCTGAGGATAAGCAGCAGCTTGATGTCAGGGTTCATCTGATGGATGCGTTTAGGGACTTTGCTGGAGGTGAAGTAGGCCGGTGTCTTCTCTACCGTCAGCTGGTCGGGGAAGGCGTAGGGCATCTGGCTGAGATACCAAGCCAAGCCCCTCTGAAAGTGACTTTCCCAATCAAAGAAGTGCACCTCATTTTGAGCTGCAGCTATTGAGCTGTGCAGGCTGAGCATCTCAATCAGTGCCCGTGTTCCCCCCTTCCTCACACCAATAATTAGAATATGAGGAAGTTGCTGGAGTGTCCCATTTGGATGACTGGTGGTCCCGTTGTCAGCGGGTGATGACGTTGGAGGTAAAGGTGGCCCCCTGTCGCCGTCAGCCACTGGCCTAGAGGGGATTGGCGGGGACTGCATCGCAAAAAGCAGCAGCCCAAGGAGCAAAGCTGCCATGAGTGAGGTCCTGACCCTGGAGGATTTCAGCCTGGCGAAAGCACTAAAACTGTATCCCACATTGAAAGAGCAGCTGCTTGTGGACAATGGTGTGATTGAAAAGCAAGAAAAAAATAAAATAAAACCGCCTCTTCTCTGCCAGCAGCAGTAACTACAAGGAAAGACAACAGCTGTGAGTAGACCAATAACAGGTGAATATTTGGCAGAAAGACAAATATTAGGGTTTTACAACTCAAAATCCTAGACGGAAGTTAAACTAGACAAACACTGCTTCCTTCATTCCTTTAACATAATCAGTGTCCTTAAACTTTCTGCCGTGTAACGTCCGCAAACACGAATCACCTTCACGTCAAACAGGAACTGTGTAGTATCTGCCCCTATAATAAACATGCTATCATTTGTAACCGTGCCAATGTTATATGTACAGTCAACTGATGGCACCAAAAGACGAAGTGTAACGTCGATAAGCAGAGTTTCATCTGCTTTTATTCTCTGCAACTAATGATCAACAATTAATTTAGAAATCAGAACTAAAATAATAAATATGCGCTAAAGAGGTCAAACGCTTTCCGGTAGATTTTGCTTTTAGTGCGACAGAAAACAAATAGAAAAAAAAAAACAAGTGCGGTTTGTTCAGCAAATTAAATTCTGCACAGCTAAAAGGAAAAAAAACCCCTAGAAATCCTGCAAACAGGGTAGGGGTTTTTTCTCATTATATTTTCTATACGACGGTTGTCTTTGCATTGGGTGCCAATCCAGCAAACGCCGTTTATCTCTTACCTTTTTAACTACAATCGTCTACTCGACAAAGATTTCATGTCTTGCAGCTGGAGGCTCTCCGCTCACAGCACCGCCGCTTCCACTGGAGCAATTATGTAGGATCCACCTTTGTACCGTCCGGGAATTTTCCGAGCGCGTATAAACTTGCCTCTGCGCGGGGCACAACTTCACCGGAGCGCCTCCTGTGTGCCGAGCCTCAGACCGACGCTCTCCTCCGGGTTTTGAGTGTCAGCTGTTGTGTGGAAGTCTACGCCTACCTCACGCCTGCAGGACCACTCCCCCTACTGACTCAGGTTGTTGAAATGTTATCATATTTGTCAGCGATATCGCCGCTGGTATGTGTGATATGCGACGAAGAAGCAGGTGATCTATGCCTGGGACATCATGTAGAAAGAACAAAGCAAAAAAGAAAGCGACGATATAATTGCGCCATAGAGCAGAACATTGCTCCAGTCTTGATGGGTGTTCTAGCTCTGATTAAAGACTATTTATGATAAAAAGCCAAACATTCAATTCAAGCAGACTGAGATGCTCTACTCAGTGAATTTGTTGCCCATAGAGAGGCTGAGCCTTCTCAGGATTTGGATTGAAAAAGACTATTCAGCTGAGCCTCCAGGAGTTCCCTCTTCACTGTTGCTTTCAGGGGAAATCAATGAAAGAGACAGGCCAGTTATTCATCCCTGGCATTCTTCTCCTCCTTTGCCCACAATGCAACTGCATCTGTGGGTGTTCACTGAGTCCAAGTTGCACAATCTCACCACCTGTTGAGCTGTATTTTTTTTTAATTCTGACATGTTTAAATCGTTCTCCCATCCCTTTTTCAATGAGTCCAAAGTATCTTTTCAGTTCCAAGCTTTGTATTTACTCATGTTTAATCGAATCGTTGGAGGATTTCACAATGTCCTCTGACTCACCTATGGATGTACAGTCAGTGTGGAAACGTTTGAGTGACTTCAAAGTGGCGATGAATAAGTGGCACGTCACTAATGTGAAATCCCTTGATAGGTTGTGTCGTATTTGACCTGCAGATATGAGAAAGCAGCAAGAGATGCGGTGTGACGGCAAGAAAAGCTGTCGATACACTTATGTATTTCGTGTTATGATTTTTTTTTCAGATATTTGCCTAGCTGGATGCTAACTACAGGTGAAGCGTAATATCATTGTTGATTCTACTTATCTATTTTGGTTTCACCCCGACTATTTATTAATCCTTTCCTGCTTCCTGCTTCCTGATGCACAAGTTTTCAGCATAAACTCACTCTTCTCTCATCCTTCTTCTTTCACATCATTGTTTTATGCAAAACTACTGTCATCAAGACACAGCAGCCCTGATACAAGGAAATGATCAATTTCAATGAGTTGGGTAATTCAGAACTGTTTTTTTCTTGCAATCTTTAATGCTAATATAACTGTTTCCCATGCTGACATTATGCCTTAAAGCATGGAAAGAGATTAAAGGCTTTGCTGCTGAATAGGGATGTTTCTGATTTTACGCATGTTTGGGAAAATTTTCTGCTGTGTAGGTTATTTAAGTGAAAAGGCATCGCGGACATAAAGCAGACTGAAGGGCTATAGCAGCAGAAGCTTTGGTGCCACAACAAAAGCTTGCTTCTGCTTCTTAAATACACCCTTTCTTTGTAAAAAAGAATGCAAACACACGTGCCTCCAGTGTGTAAAGTCTAAGTGCTGATATAGCCAAGAGTTTCCCCACATTGATTTTTAGATGCAGTTTAGTAATCCTCTGATTCTGCCCTTGACTCTCCTGAGAAAGTGTGAATTCAGCGGAGTTGTACGATATAATCCCGCCTTGAGGATCATCAGAGGCTACCAGGCACATTAACATGACAATAGTACGTATTCACAGAGCATAAACACGTTGTGTCTTCCCTGAACCTCAGCTCACAATAATCAAGCATGACAAAAATACTCCAGTAAAGGTAGCAGATGTCATTTCTTATACCATAAAGTTTGGCCTGTGAAACATATTAAGCCTTCATACTGTTAAGTTGCTTAATCTTGAAATGTGCATTTGTTTTGTTGAGTTTGTTGAGTACATTTATTTTGCAGTTACTTTGAAAAAATGGAAGTGTTCAGTCAAAATACCATAAAATTGCTCTGAAGTACACTGTTGGTTAAATGCCCAGTTTATCCGCCTTTTTAGTGGTGTTCTTTATAGTGCATATTATATCTTTAAAGTCTTGAAGCCCAGTAACTATTTGCAAGGAATCTGGGGGAGTGCAGTGAGGGGGTGGCGTTTTGTGGCTCAGGAAACAGAGCGGGCTGTACTGCGATCAAAAGATCCATGGCTCCTCCGGTCCACATATTGAAGTGTCCTTGCTTTGAGTGGTCAGTAAGCCAAGAAAAATGCCATATAAAAGCACCTTATTCAATAAGGTGGAAGAAAATCGCAGGGGAATTAAGAGGTGCATTTCACAAACAGCACGCTTTTAATCCTGATGTCATTCTTGCAGTGTTGCTACACGATCGGCATGCTTGAAAACGTTTTCTTTAGCGCTTGTGCCAACTGTGTGGGGCATAAAAACAGGTTTCATCTGGCTCTCGCAGGCTTAACAGATTCCACACTTTTATGGATAAATATGCGATGTGCATGCTCTGAATGTTTCATGACTCTGATCAAATTGTATCCGGAAGAAATAAAGTTATTCTTAAGTTTTACCTACCCACATAAGGAAATGTTAAACACGGCAGTGCAACTGCTGCCATGTGATTTACAGAGAATTTTTTTTTAACAAATATTTTCTGCATGATTCTTTTAAAGAGGGGATCTAGAAAGGAAAGAAGTTTCTTTAATTAGCACAGAATTATAACTAAATTTTGCTGAAATTTGTTGCTGGACAACAAGTATTGCAGGATTGCTGTTATGCTTGTAACAGTTCATGACTTGAAATTAGTTCTGTTTAGAAAACTATCACTGATGATCTTTGTTAATGGACGCAGATGTAGAGTGTCAGCACTCCTACAGGCTCTGTAAGTGATGAAACATTACACTGTTTATTTTATGTTCACATCATAATATAATACATTATAGCTATGCCCTCAGGCTATAATTGGTAATGCTATTTGAGTTGGATTGTCCTTACGATCATTTTGATTCTACAGAGGAAATTAGAATATTTTAAAATGTTCATTTAATTATATTTCTTATTTAATTTGTGAAGTGGAAATTCATGCAGTGTACAATATCTCACTTCTTTGTAATTCTAAACACCTAAGGAGGAACAACGGCTGTTTCCCCTCTCAATGGCTATTATTTTCTATCGCCTGATTGCATAGTTTTAATTCTATACGCGTTGAATCATAACCCACACTTGTGCGTGCACACACACGCACAGCGCAGGTCATCAGCTTGCTCGAAAGCTTCATCTCTTTATTGAAATGCTTTTCTTTGTTCAAGTGGGTTCACCATGTGGATAATTACTGCAATTACTTCTGCTGGCAATATGAGATGATGACGAATGACGCAAATCACAATAACCAAAATGAAGCTCATTAAAGCAGAGAGGTCTGGATTGAGGCGCAAGCTTTTAAAGGCCGGTTCAGAAAAATTCAGGGAAACATCTGCTAATTAAAGAAGCCTCCTTGTTGGGAAAATTTGTACACAGATTGAGGAATTTAACTTTATGGGAAAAACTGTCATGTTGTTGCTAATCAATAATAACACTATCAAAATCATTTAGCCTGCAAAGCAAAGCCCCAATCCTCTCATTTACTTGCATAATTTCTAGTAAAAATAATAATGGTGAATTTATGTGGCGTGACCGATCTCATCAGTCTTTTCATGCCTACTTGGAATTTTGAACCACCGTTGTGTTATCTTTGGATCAAGTGGTTGAAAACTGTTCTCATATAAAGGCCGAGGTGCGCTGGTTGAACAAGAGAGGATCCGATGTTTGACTGAAACTGCACTTCAAACACTTACCTCTGAAAAACATGGCATCTTCAAGGCGACTTCACTCTCTGAGCAACTCAAAGAGACTAACACGTACTTTTATATCCTGCAGGTTAGACTAGTGCAATGCTCTCCCATTTAGCTTAACCAAAAAAAAAGTTACAAATCACTTGCGACTGATCCATAACTTTGCCCCTTGTGTGCTCACCAGGACCAGAAGGAGGGAACACGTTACAGTGAGTTGCACCAGCCTACGTGTCTGACACGCTTTCAGCCTATGAACGAAGATTGTCTCTCGGGTCCTCTGAAGGGACTCTTTTAGTTTTTCCAAATAATGGGACAAAAAAAATAATCTTTGGGGAGTTTTTAGATTTTTAGCTTTGAGGGTCTTAGAGCAACTGGAATTGAAATCTGTGAACACAAACTCAAAACCAACCAATTTCATCTTAATGATTCATTTTACTATACCAGTACTTTAAATTGTTTTATTTTCTCTTATTATACTTATTTTTGTTATGTCTTTTATTTATTTTATTCATTTAATTGAATTAAGAATTATATCAGCATATTTGCAGTCCTGACTTCTTTTAGTTGGTCATATTTAATTTTTTCTAGCTCTTCAGCCATCTCTGAAGCTCTTTGATTTGCTCGAGCTTGCAGAAGTACTTCTTGTAGAGTCACATTACATGTATATATATTCCGGCTGTGTAAGTGCAGCTAACCCTCCTTTCTTTCTGTCTCTATCCTTGTTGGTAGATATAACAAACAAGACTCTCCTGTAGCTGGCCAGAACTCAGCTTGTTGCTCAAGGACACTTGATGTTTGTCTTCTGGCAAAGTGGAAAAATCCACATTCAATGTTTAGGCTGAGAAACTCTGGGAACAGTCTGATATTCATGTCCTATATACACTAAGTGAACACTTTATCAGTAACACCTTGATAGCACTGTGTTTATCCTCCCTTTTGCCTTCAGAATGACCCCAGCTCTTCATGGCATCAATTTAACAAGGACTCCACCAACATTCCTCAGACATTTGGATCCATGTTGACATGATCACACAGTTGTTGCAGATTATCCTTGGTGTTATTCTACCACCACATCCCAAAGGTCCTGCATTGGGCTGACAACCTGTGACTGTAGACTATTTGAGTACAGTGAAGTCATGTTCAACAGTAAAATTAAATAACATTTTATTTCTAAATCACCAAATCACAATGACAGTCACCTCATGGTGCTTTATACTGTAATGTAAAGACCCTGGAATAAGACATATAAACCAACTAGCTGTAGATGATTTTAGCTTTGTGACGTGCTGTGATGGTCACACCATGTTCATGAAAGGACAGACATGCCCAGCAACAATACAACAAAAATGTGCCAAAAAATATCCCCCATTGCACCACCAGCTACAAAGCCAGGATGGATCAATGCTTTCATGCTGTGTATGCAAAATTCTGACTCTACCATTCAAACGTCACAGTTGAAATCAAGATATTTCCTGTTTAGTGAGCCTGTGCAAAGTATAGACTCAGTTGCGTTTTCTTAACAGACAGAATTGGCACCCATGCATCACTTGCATGGAATGGTTGGTTATTTTAGTTGCTGTTCTTTACCTGTGTCTCTCCGCTCGAATAAGTCTTGACATTTTGTTCTAAACTCTGGCATCAACAAGACATTTTTTATACCCAGAGAGTTGCCGCTCACTGGATATTTTCTCTTTTTTGGACAGTTCTCTGTAAACCTTAGCTGTGTGGGAAATTCCCAGGAGAACAGCAGTTTCTGCCCATGTGGCACCATCAAGTGTACCACATTCAGAGTGACTTCAGTCCCTTTTCTTCCTCGTTCTGATCCTCTGCTTGATCTTTGTCAGGTCATCTTGAAAGTGTCCATATGCCTAAATGCATTTAGTTGGCGATATGATTAGCCAATTACATCTTTGCATTCACCAGACACTTTGTTGGGTAGCACTTCCTAATTACTATATTCATCATAGACACGTAAACAATGGTTAGGGAAGTTTGACATTACAAAATGAAACTTAATTAAAAACAGTCTACACATTTGTGTGAGTGGGAGAGGTTTACTGGAAAAGTAAATACTGTAGAATGTGATCAGTGGTTTAACAGGCTACAGTAGAAAAAGACGACATTTTCCACTTCCAGAAAGCTGCCAGATAAGGAGCCTATAAGCTTGAGCAGGATGTGTTGTAACTTTTATCTGACAAATATATTTCCACATTTAATGAGTAATTGCTTTACCAGCAAATATAATAAAGTAAGGAAAAAAGTGAGCACGGTGTCTCACACATGATATTTAGAAAACGAGTTCTACCACTTTTACTGTCAGTTCGTGCGTCGCAAAGTGTAAAACATTAGCTTTTGTAAGATGAAGTAACCGGAAGGGAAGAGGGGAGAGGTCGGGGCTCACTCATCATGCTCGGGCATGTTTAGTGACGTTAAGTCATGGGAAAGCAGCACTAGTGCCACAGGAGAAATAGGAGTGTTTCATAATGACTAATCTGAGTTTTTGTATAAACAGTTGCAGGAGACTGCAGCCTGCAGTTAACTTGCAGTGTGATCTCAGTTTATTTGTAAGCAAGTTACAGAAAATAGAAGTTATAGACATAATAGAAAAATAGAAGAATAGACAGAAGAGACTTCCCTGATGTTATCTGTTGACATCTGCATTTGGTTTGTGTTCTTTGACATGCCTTTTGAACATAGCAGGACTTTTCCTGTCACTCCACCTGTCACTGACACACACAATGGCTTTAAAACTTTCATGAAAGAAGAGAGAGGGCAGCCTGCGTGTCGCTGCTGACGTTTACTTTATTTATTAGATAACACGGTATCTCCATTATTATTTTATCTCCTGGGGCAAATCATTACCAATTAAACAAATAGATTGTGAAATGAGTCGAAACAAATAAGCCTCTTGTTGACATTTCTTTAAAGAGGAGAAGAGGAAGTGGTTGCTCTGTAACAGTAAACATCATTATCCGTCAGAAGCAGAAGTGCTGTAGATGCTGCATTTTCTGCAGGTTTACAGTTGTGCAGAACGTCAAGGGGTTGCTATTTTTAGCCCTCAGTAAATGCTAAAGGTAAGAGGAATCTCTCTGTGCTGGTAATTACTGCAGAATTTGGTGCCTGTGCCAGGTGTAAATCCTTGGAAATGGCCTTCATTACGAGGATGCTCGCACACTGTGGCTAAGAAGGGAGGATAATGACAGTGTGGGATTAACCCTGCTTCCAGCTCTCTTTACTCCTCTTCCTCCGAGCCCTCCCTCCACAGCAGCTAGCAGCCAAACTCTTCTCTCTTGGTTCTCAAAGGAGGCCCGTTTTTGACAATGCAAAAGCTTGCCGAAGGGGGTTTTGATCATCCTGTGATGCGACGCTGTGTGACAGGCCTCAGATACAGATATTTAGTTTCCCACTCAAAGAGCCTCAACTCCAGAGATTAGTGGAAGAACTTCTGACACAGCTGCAGCTGAAATACTTTACTACATTGCAACCAGCCTTTACCTGTATCTCTACCTTCAAAAGAGAACCAGATGCTTGAATATGTTTGTATGTGAATGAGAGTGGTGCTTGCGCATGTGTGTGCTTTTTTTAAAAGTGTTTTTCATCTTCTCTCACATTCTACTGCTATTTATGCTCCCCCCCATCCCATCCTCTCAAAGTCAGGCCAAGGTTTACTATGGCTTCTGATTCAGCCAGCCTTTTCTATTTTAAAGTAAGTTTTCAAGCATATGAAAAGAGGGATTAGTGATTATTTAGTGTGAAAACGTTTTTGAAAAATCCACTTGAATGCATTTTAAAACTCTCCACTATCACAAGGAAGAAAATTCAAATAAAGGGGGCATCTGGGTATTTTGTGCTTCAATAGAGCATTTATTTTTCATATTTCTACTGAGCACGTTGTCTATTCATTAAAACGATAAGCCTTTTTAATTTTCTTATATGTGCTGTTAGAGTTGTGGACTCTCATATTATAAATGGCTAAATAATTTGGGGTCAGCATACAAACAAGCAATGCTTCCTAGCTTCAGAGTGCTCTAAACATTCAGTTTCAGGCTTTCTTTTTCTACTTGGCCCTGTATGATGTCAATGAGAATGGGAATTCCTATCTACCTCCTACCTCTCACATACTCAGCTCTGGCTGTGAGCACGCAACTCATCAGAATAAATTTTCCTTAAAGGGCGGGTTCAGACAGTGCATGAACTGTTGGGCTGCACCAAGGCCCAGTAATGAGGATTATAAATCATGTACAGCAACACTAGTCCAGCAACTATGTGCTGTCACAATTAAAGGTGTCAGTATGAAGAGTTGTATTGTTTCTGTTGTCACAGAAAACTTTTAGC
>VUQR01023011.1:0-15676 GCA_015108515.1 Hemichromis elongatus | reverse complement strand
TTTTTTTGTATGGATGGGGGGGGGGGGGGGGGGGGGAGACTTCACTCTTGTTAACCTAAAAAGTGTTGTTTACTGTTGTTGCAGAGTGTATTTTAACCCAGGTCATGATATTTGCCTAACCTGAGCATTCTGGGGTTAAAACTGAAGTAAAAAGAACGTAAAAGCAAATCATTTGAGCTAAAACTGCCTTTTCCCCCTACCGCCATAAAGTGGCATCACTCCACTTCACTGTTGTTTCAGAAGCAGTCAGGGGTTATTTTATAGCAGAAGCAAACAGATCACTCATTGGTTCAAGTTTTCAGAAGTGAGTATGGCATATAGAAGTACAGCAGAGGTGAAATAAAGTAAATAAACATTAACACTTAGCTAGTAGGTACATGCAGTTCATATCTGTGAATAAAATGAACAACGGGAAATCAAAGGAGCAAAAAAGGCAACACGCAATGCCTATGAAGCCTTTAAAGATTGTTGTTAGGTTGTTAACAAATATGCAAAGACTGCTGAAATAAAAAAGATGAGTTGGAAAAGATGTACTACATGAAGTAGAAAGATATGCATGTGCATGTTATTTTAGATACAGTATGCATGTAAAAAAACCCCTTTTTTTAAATAATTGCCTGCTAAGGCCATATTTTCTGCATTGCTGTGGAGTTGCTATATACAGAAACTTTCCATTTTTAAAGCTCATATTAAGAAACAGACAGCTGAGTGGATGCTTTAAGAAATGACAAATGGAGAGTGTTTGACATTTCTCAGTTTGACGCTGAATTATATCCTCTGCGCTGGCTGAATGCCACATTAACCAGCTGTTACAAGCAAAGAATGTGATACACACCCCGAGCACAAGCAAGTTTGTTTCAGCAGTCACATACTACACCTGTCTCCACCTGTCTGCTCTGATACAGCAGCTGGCTGAGCATGCATCATTAGAAAAGAGCACAAAAATCACATTTGAAAACCTTCAGATTAGTCTGGTTAAAATGAATTTTTGCTTTTTCTAAACTTTAAATTTTATCTCCTTTGAACCACCAAACATCCACCGCATGTGGCCACATGTGCGGCAGAAGAAGACAGACTCACAGAGGGGAGGACGCAGAGCCGGTTGTCAGCGTGATAGTAAAAGATAAGGCACAGTGAAGCATAATGAAACTTCAACATGAAACTAAAACAGACTATTAGATCATTGTTAGAAAAAGAAAATTAGAAGCTGAAAAAGAGTTATAATTCTAAGCAGTGTATATAATATGATACATCACAAGAAAACCAGTTAAATGCTGAACATCTGTGGAGAATTTAAAAATCACACAGACAAGAAATGTCCCAGATCCCCTGTAACAATGTTTAAAATCCTGACACACCCTGAACTTCTGTAAATGTGCTGCTTAAAGGGGTCCGGATCACACTGACATGAACAGCTGAGGCTGCTGGATGTTGTAACTGCCAGTTTAGGCGATACGTAGACTCTTAAGTGTTTACAGTGAGAAAGAGCCCGTAGGGAGAAGAGAAACAGAGCACAAGAAGAGTGAGAAGCTACATCTGACCTTCTGGCCTACTTTGTACGCACTGACTGCAAACGCTATTCTTGATTTTAAAACTTATCTCGAGCCTGAGAGTTACCTGTAGATGCCAGAAAGTGGCTCAAGTTTGGCAAACAAACAGAAATCTTGCATACTGTGAGTGATGTTAGACAGTAATTCTACATTCCACATGACAATAAAACAGCATTTTTATTGGACATCCACAAGAAGAGTTTTAAAGTTTTTGGAAAAAGTTCAGATCCAGTCGTTGGAAACAAATTGTGACACATACAACTGTGCAGATTCATGACCAAAGCTAAGACATAAATATGAATACGCATTCTTCTTGTCTGACCTTATTGTGCTTTTTAGTCAGTAGTAATTGTGAATATGGGCCGACCTGTTAGAGCCTTATTTTTCACCTCTACTCCCTACTTTAACAACAAGAGACAAGAAAGACCTGCAGTTCTCTGATGGTGATGATGAAAAGGCTAAGGGGCAAATGTCAGTTACCCCACAGGGCAAATGTTCAACTCCATTAAGGACGTACTCACAGGATGGGTATTATACCTAGTAACTACTTTCTAGCAGAACTTCTCGCTGAATCATTTCTCCCATGCAGACACATAAAGCACATTCACCTATTAACATTTTTATTTTCTTATGAAATACTTTTCTGCAACAAAAGATCGCTATAGCAGATAGCGTGTTTTTTTTTTGCCAGAGGTTTATGCTGGAGGTTTGACGTTACTCTGAGGAGATTTGTGTCTCGAGCTGGAGTCAAACCAACAACATTTCGCTTGCCAATTGAACGTGTTAACCACGACATCTCTGTAATTGCAATTAGCACATAAAATAATCAAAAGAAAAACTGAGGCTGATTAGTTTAAAATATATAAAAACTAATTTACAGATTAAAAAATAATGAGGCATTCATTTGTGTGCTTGTCCACCTTTGTTATGTATACACTCACGACTGCTGTTCCAAAACAAAAAGTTTTAATGCTGATGCAGAGGTCTAAGCCAGTTAGTTAAGGGCAGCACGGTGCCGGTTAGCACTGTTGCCTCACAGAAAAACGATCCTGAGTTCAATTCTCCACCAGGCCGGGGCCTTTCTGTGTGTCCAAAGATATGCAGTTAGTGTTAAGTTAGCTGATGATTCTACGTGTGAATTGTTGTCTGTCACTATGTGTTTGGCCCCTGATAGACTGGCAAACTGTCCAGCGTGTAGCCTGCCTCTTGCCCTAAGACAGACATAGGCTCCAGCCCCACACAACCCTGAATTGGATAAGCGATAGAGATTGGATGGTATGGTTTACTATAATCAGTTTGGTACTGTTATCCAGTTTGCTTGAAACATAAACCCAAATAATAGGTATACTTTTTGTGTTTGGAGAACTGTGTTCATACAGCTGTGGTAAATGAGCTACATCAAACCTGAAATAGAAAGCGACTGACCTGTGTCAGGAGGAGCTGCAGACAACGCGTGGGTAACAACCGGGCTGTTTCTCTCTTTTCTTTTGGCTAAACTATCGATTTATTTTTCTCCTGGTATGATTTTCTAATCGCTTTTGCGCCCACAGAATATAAATATACGTAATCCCCGTGAACATGTGAAACCCAAGTTGTTATCAAGTTAGCTAATCAGCCTCGTCTATGTTATTCTTTTTTAAAAAACAAGCAAGCCCAATTTATTTCTCATCTGTAGTTTTTAGTCATGAAATTACATTATTTGCACTCTAATTTTGTCTATTTATTTTATGATGAGTTTTAGATCCTGCTGTTTCCATCCAGCCAGGCCTCAAACCAGGGATTTCTCTAATGATTAATTAGCGATTTGTTTGTTGGAGGAGGTGCCGGCCACTGACTGCAGCTGCTGGAGCTGCAAAATCTACATGTTTCACTGTGATTGAAAAGTGAATTACTGGAACAACTTGAGCAAATGCAACTGAGAACAGTGGAAAATTATATTAATCAAATAAGAAAGAAAATGCTGTAATTAAAGGTTTGTGTTTGTGTTTTTTTAATGAAGAAAAGAACAAAGAATAGATTATGTCTGGAATGTGATTTGTATGAGAAATAAGCGAAAGACATTCCTCAAGAGATAAGACAATTTGAAGGAGAACAAAGGCGGAGGTGTGTGTGTGTGTGTGTGTGTGTGTGGTATCTGAAGTGTTTGTCTGAAAGAATGCTGGGGTGCCATCTGGTCTTAAAAAGTTTGCTGTGACCTGCAAATGATTTACTGGGTCCCATGCGGTGTGGAGGTGGGAGGTTAGGGCCTTTGTATGTTTTGTATGTTTTTGTGTGTGTGTGTGCATGTGTGTGAGCATGTGAACACATAAGTGTATGAAATGTGTCTGCTTGTGTGTGTTTTCTACCACACAAGATATGCAGGCCCCTTGTGAGGGTCTGCTGCAAGCTAACAGCTCTGTGACCATGCCAAACACACAAATGTGAACACACACACAGAGTTCCAAACTGCATGCAAACCTCAGAAGGATTTAATTTCCTTCTTTCTCTTCCTCCCCTGCAGGGTGTGGTTGTTTGACAGCGTGTTTTAAATGTGGTTGGTGCTCACTAGTAATCACTCTCATTCAGCTTGGCGTAATTAAGCTTATTTCCACTTCCACATTCACTCGTGTTTGTCTTCTGTTACTTCTGTTACTTCTGTCGATCGCACTGAGAAAGGCCAGAGCCATCAATGAGACATGTTTGTAAGGGATGTATAGGATGTATGGGACATGTCTCCTCCTATGAACACATTCTTTCTCAGGAGGCCAAAAAGGCTATTGGAATTGCATATGCTAATTTCTCGCAACCAGCACATACAGTTGCAGGATGTCAGGGTCCATGCAGTATTAGAGGAGGTTCTCTGGCAGAACCTCCTCCGTAGCTTCATAGAGTTTGCATCACATAACATGGAAATGGTTCCATCCCAGCACTGAGACGATGAAATATCTGTTATTAGAATGCAACCTCTGGCATTTAGAGATTTCTGTGGTGCTGAATTTTGTTGAGATGCTGACTCACTGTGTCAGAGCCATTGCACACTTTTTAATTTAGAATATTGAATGGATGTAACCGAGGTCGAGTGACGACGACAAGGAGAGCGATATCATGTCAAAACTGTCTTTTAGCTACATGACCCAAATTTTACGCTGCAAAAACTCAAAATCTTACCAAGTATATTTGTCTTATTTCTAGTCAAAATTATCTCATTGCACTTAAAATAAGACACAATCAGCTAAAGGGCAACATTTCAGTAAGCTAAATGACCTTGTTTCAAGACAGTTAATCTTGAAACTAGAGGAAAAACTAGAGATTTTTCACTTGTTTCATTGGCAGATTTTTTTCACTTATTTCAAGCTAAAATATCTTGTATTAAGTGGGAAAAAAATGGCTGATTGGGTCTTATTTTGAGTGTAGTGAGATAATTTTGAGTTTTTTCAGTGTGGTATTCATATTGACATTAATCAAACGGTTTTATATTAATTAAAGTGTAAAATTTGTCTGCTAACCTAAACTTTCATACCTTTGTAGTGCAGACCAGCATCACCGAGTGAAGAGCGGATCAGGCTAACATTTGCCTTTTCAGAACAAACAGATTGTCTTGCACATCTTCTTCTTTCATCTGCTCCCGTTTGGGCGTTGCCACAGCAGATCATTTGCCTCCATCTCCCCCTGTCCTATCCTCCTCTGTCACACTAACCCTCACCCTGCCCTCCTTCACTACTTCCATGAATCTCCTCTGTGCTCTAACTCTTTTTCCCATCCTGCCTGGCAGCTCCATCTTCAACTTCCGTTGTCCTCCCCTGCACACGTCCAAACCATCTCAGCCTTGTCTCTCCAACTTTGTCTCCAGCAACAGAATTTGACTTATTTAATAAACTAACTAATATATAAAAAAAAAATACAGTGTAACTCTTTAACTTGCAATCAAACGTTCATCTTGTGCTTCTTTTACTTCAGGTTGCACTTTCACAGTGGTTATACGGACCCCCTTGGGTGGACTAATCGGTCGGCTTTTACGGTTTACCAGTTTTGTGTGGAGGAACTCGCTCATCTGCTCAAACAAACATCACACCCCAAACCAGTGACTTTAGTAATCGACTCGCTGTCATGGATATTGAGACACGTGAGTCCACCTGCTGTCTGCAAGACTCTTCAGCAGCTTAAGAAAGGTGATAATGCTTCTTCTGTGTCTCCTGTGTCTGTGATTCAAGGTCCTTGTCTTCAGTAATTTTACAGCATGAAGGGAGGTCTGACTCCCAGGTTTTGAGCATTCTTTTAATGCTTTGACCTTTTTCCCTGAGCCTAATTGATCACAAATCGTATCGTATCAGCATTTCTGTTGTGCGATCTTCAAAAACACAGAAAAAGATGCTCATATTGGCTTCAGCCACCAAAATCTATTAAGTTGTCGGGTTGTAATCTTTCTTTAAAAAGCATATTTTGCGCTATCAAAAAGACCTTCACAGGTGGCTTATTTTTAGTAGGCTGTGTAGCACTAACCCCTGTTTAACGATTACTTTCCTTTTTCTTTAGGGGGAGCTGTGAGAGCTGTTATTGGTCTGCTTCATGCAGATATGCACCAGAGGGGGACTGCGGGAAGCATCTGCCACTTGGCTACTTCAGTTATCACAGTGGCACCTGGACCGAAGGGAGATGAAGCAGTGGCAAAAATAACAAAGCGTTCAAAGTCGGGGAAAGTTATGCAAGATGTAAGAAGTGCTTAAACTTTAATTATCATTTTAAATTCCTACAGCTTTTATGAAATATTGATGGTTCTGCTTTTTGTCATTAGGAGGAGATATTCAGCATCAAAGGTGATTTTTCAGTTACTGTAGTGAGTAAAACCAGCCAGGCTGGATACAGACAGACTGAACCAGAGGAACAGCAGGTACAGTGGAACATGTGTACAACAGCTTCATGCATTATATGGATAAATAAACAAATACGCTAAGACTTCAGTGTCCTTTTTGTGCCTGTGTAGACGGACCCAACAGCTAACTTGACCTTCAACATTCGCCTGTCTGACACAGAGCGCGAGGCCAAGGAGAAACTTGCTCTTCCCTTTGTCTTCAGCAAAGAAAAGTCAGATTTTTTTTTCAGTGACCACATCATATATGTGTTGTTTTTCTTTGTTTCTTTTTCTTTTATTTTTTTTTTCAAACAAACAACCTTAAAAATATTATCCCCTTTTAATCCTGTAGGAAAACCGCTCTGCTCCAGTCGGGCCCAGGTTCAGGTCGAATTCTGTATGAGCCCGATGCCAACGATGACTACGACCAGGAGGACCCTGATGATGATCTTGATGTTTAGATTTAAGGCAGCAAAATCTGCTGGAGATCCACGTTTCATCTGCTTTTTTGCCGTTAAAGCACTGAGAAGTTTTCAGTGCTTCAAACTTATTTCATGTATGCTATGTGTTGGAAACTTGAAGATATAAAGTCACAAACGAGAAGTTATCATTTCACTTTTTCTAAAAATATAAAGTATATATATGTTTTCTTTACTTTATATTGTGTTTCTGGTTGTTTATTTATAAAATAATTTATTTTCTACGTCCTGACTTTTGCACTGAAATGACTGGGGGTTTTTTTTACACTGTGATTTACTGCAGTGACTGGGACAAAAATAAACGAGTTCACAAAGTGCTTAAAGAAAGAGCAAAAACAAAAAGGTTTCTTTTACACAAAACAGTATTCATTACATGTGTGCATCTTAAAATATTGGATATCTGTTCATCTACCAGATCCTCAAAACATCCTACAGTAGGAATTAAATCCAATGCTGTTCACAACCAGAAAATGTGAGTGTCCCAGATATATATTGTCTCGCTGGCAAATATAATCTCCAATCAGCTGCTCCTTTGTGTACAATACTCAAATACTTTTTTTTTTGTTTTATTTACAAGCCTTTGAGATTGATTTGTGATAAATATATGTTAAAAATGTGATTTGTGATAAAGGGAAGGTTTACAAGCTGGTACTCAGAACTGCTACAGTGTATGGTTTGGAGACAGTGGCACTGACAAAAAGACAGGTGGTGGCAGAGGTGAAGATATTAAGGTTTTCATTAGGAGTGGCCACAATGGACAGGATTAGAAATCAGTTTATCAGAGGACAAGCTCGGGGTGAGCAGTTTGGAGACAAAGGCTGAGATGTTTGGACATGTGCAGAAGAAGGATAGTCGATACATTGGATTAAGAATTTGAAGCTGGTACTGCCAGGCAGGACGGAAACGTAAAGACCACAGAGGAAGTTCATAGTTGTCACAAAGGTGGATGTGCAGAGCGCTGGTGCAACAGAGAAGAAGCTAGGAAGAGGGTGAGATGACCCACTGTGGTGACCCCTATAGGGAGGAGCCGAAAGAAGTTGAAAATGTGTATTGATTTATACATGATGTCAGCAAGTAGGTCAATTTGCACTAAACAATTAGTTTTGAGCAACAGTTTGACATAAATACCGATGCCAATTGCAGTGTCAGATTTAATAGTCTGATAGTTTGCAGAAATTTTATTCAAGTAACTTTTTAGCATTAAATTACATCCACCAAGCTCGTGTTTTTACTGGCAGCTGTCAAGTATAATCACATATTTAATTCAGTTCGTTTTGATTTTGTCGTAATACAAGCCGCACAATTCTCCAACAAATCGTTACATTTCCGATTAAAAATATCCAGACCCGTCCATTACCGCCAAGTCACAAGACTTATCTCACCAGGAGTTGTTTCCGTAAAACTACACTCAAGTATTTATTTAAGAGTATAGCTAAAGAGTTAAAGAACAAAAAGAAAGTTGTTAATTTTTAGGTTTTAGTTGACACGCTCATCCTCGTTGGTTTGTTTTCTTTCCACGTGGACGTGCTGCGCGCAACCGAGCTCGTCGCGGAAGTGACGGCAAGGCGACGATGGCGGCTCGCAGTTTCATTCCGGATTTCCACTGGACTACAAACTGTTTTTAACCGGCCCGGTTAGACTTTGGGGAACTTTTGCAACAGTGTCTCCATTCGGACGCCGCAAAGACTCAAGTCGCGTTGAAGTGGTGCCTTTCAAAGAAGGACCCCACAGCTTTTTTTGGTCTATTTTTCTCCAAGGTTCAAAGTGGTCACCCTGTCGAGCTAGCGGTAGCTCGGTGGCTACGAGCTAACGGTAGTTAGTACACATACGGCTAGGTTCTGAGCTAGCTTGTCAACGAGCTGCGTGCTAAGGTCCACACAGCAGCAGTCGTCGTTCTCCGGCTTTTCTTTCGACTACCTCACCGTTTGCTTGTCACCGTTACAATGCGAAGTTACCCTGTTTGATGCTAATTGTGCCGCAATTGTGCAGAGCGAGGTACTCACACGTTTGCTTGGCCTCTCCAATAATTAAGAGTTGCTAGTTTGGCGGCTGTGGCTAAACACCAGAATTTTGACTCTGTGGTAAGCAAGTCCTTTCAGTAATTACCCCTTCCCAGCAACTTGGGTGAAAACCGCGTTGCCTAGTTGTTAACATGCTGAAGACCCGGCAGTGTTTACTTGGCATCCGCACTTTTCTCGGCGTTACGTCCAGAATATGGGGCTTCATCATGTACATCCTCAGGAAGCACCTACGAACGGTGAGAGGGGCTTTGAATAATGTGTGACACTTGTTTCCGTGCAAATCGTTACTTTGCTATTACTCCAGTGTGCCTGAAGGTTTTAGTTTGAAATGAAACCCACTTGATGAAAAGCTTGGTTGATTTTCAGAGAGCCAAATTACTGGCGCTCTCCGCCTGAGACGTTAAATACTCTTTGATTATGACAGTTTTTCACATGTCAGAAGCCTCAACCTCCAAGTTAGTTATCAAACGGCATTGCGTAATTATTCATAACTATTTTTTAAAAGTTTTTTTTAAAGAAAACTGTAAATTGAACCTTTATTGTAAAGCATCAGACACATTCCCTCAAATGAAGTATAAAATGAGTCACACAAGACGTTAAAGTGCGCCAAAATATCCCCATGACTGCTGTAATTAATTATTTAAAATTGCCACTAATTATGTCATTTTAAATTGGTACTTTTGGCTAATCGCTTTAGGTTATGGTCACAAGTCATCAAAAGGTCTAAAACCAAAAAGGATAGTTCAGTTTTTAAAAAGAAATACCAAAATGTTTCTAAAACCTTTCAATAATTGGCTTCCCCCCACCTTGTACATGCATTATATGATCAGTTATCAAAACTGTTGCAGATTTATTTGTGAATGACTGGTCAAACGCCAAAACGATGTTTTTGTTTTGTTTTTTTTAAATGCAGGACTGCCTTATCCGGCTGCAGTGCTTAGTGAAAACACTGCCACATCCAAACCCTAAATTTAAAGTGCATTAAGTGTGCAGGTCACCTTCGATCGCACACAAATGCCTCCACAATAAACATGGCATTTGAGGTGACATAAGCCACCTGCTTGTAACTTAGACATACAGCCAGGTGTCGTGGAGTCCGTAATAGATGTGCATATGTGCTGTAACATGAGTGGACTTCGGTTCCGCCACCATATCACACCAACAAAGCTTGGAGCGCTGCCCCGTGTGTTGTAATCATCTTGCTGTTTAGAGGTTTGTCTGTAGTTGATTGTGTGGCAGTAACACCTCAGGCCCTGAGTGTGAATAGTTCAGTCCATGTTATGGCTGAAGTGAGAGGGATTAAGTCAGCACAGAGAGTGCACTGTTCTCCCTCTCTCTGCTTCTGTTTCTCTCATTCTCACTCTCAGTTTAGCTCTCTTGTGGACGGTCTGTGATGCACTGGAAATTTGTCACGATGATCCAAGAGCAGGGTGTGTATTATGCTGATATGGCAGGGTTAGGATTGGGGTTGTTTTGACTGAATTGGAGGGAAATTTTTAATAATTTTCCCCTCACATTTAGGATAACCAGTTTTCTACACTTAATACGCAGATATAAATCAAGATAAGATTAATTGGATTATGTATTTTAGGAACCGGTCATAATCCCATGCACGCTATCCCATGTCAACAAATGACGCGATGGTTGTTTATTAATCTTCCTCACATCAGTGTTACATAATCGCTGTGTTTATCATTCTGCATGCAACAATTGGCCAAGCAAAAAATGACTACCAGCTTACATAGCTCATAGTTGTACTTCACTGATTAGCTGATTAAGAATAATCTGCAACGGTTTTCATTACCAGTTAAATAATAATATACTTTTTTAAAGGTCGTTGCCTCAAATCGTCCACTGTAGCTTATTTATGCAGATCTGCTGGTAAAATTAATGTCTTTATTAATCCAAAACAAGCAGACCGAATATGTTGTCTTTAGCTTTGGAACGAACATGAACCAATTAATTTAATTGTTTTACAAATTAATTAAGGGGAAAAAATGTTAGTTGCTGCCATCGTCCATTTATAGTCATTAGTTTTGTCCCAAGTGTTCTGGTTACGGGGACACACAAGAGAGGCCCGCTGCTACATGAGGGTTTTTCCTGCGTTTGAAAGATTTGGGCACCCACCAGCAGGTTTTGATTCATCCATAAGGGGGAAAAAACAGGACTGTGAAGTGATATTTGTTGAATAAGAGTTTAATTTATTAAAGTAAAAAAATAATGTCCATAAATATTGGGAAAATAGGCAGACATGTATTAAGAGCACACTAGTTTTAAATTTTATTGTTTATTGTCGCCTTAGTTTGGAGGCACAAGATGTGTGAGTGCCAGGTTTTCAGATGGATGTTTTTAAAGATACAGAGAGCTGAGTCGGGGGTGAGATTTCCCCCGTGGTACCCAGCAGCTGCTTTTAAACAGTAGGCTTCTCCCAGGCTTGCCCTGCCAGGCGAGTGGCGGCGGGGGGGGGCATAGAGGGAGGTCCTGTCCAAGGCAGGTACCAAGCAACTCATGCTCAGTCAAAGTCACCCTGCAAGTCTCCCTTCCTGTGTGTGCCCCATGCAACCCTGACACCCACCGACAGCTGGGGGGGATAAAAATAGCCCTGTGAAGAAAAGTGCAGAGCTCCTGGGCAAGAGCGGCACTGGGAAGGATCCTCGCTGTAGTCATTTGGATCGCAGTAAAGGAAGCGCTTTGTGTTGGACGCAAGCCACTTTGTTATTTCAGAGTTGTGTCCTCCTCTGTCCCCTTACTTGATCTGGTTTCCCAAGAATGCTTTGTCCTAAGGGGCTGAAATACAAGGTTTTCATAAGCTGGTATATTCTCTTATTAACACAAAGCACAATTAGGTTTCCTTTTTTACTGTTATGCCCCAAAATTTTTCCTAAAAGATCAAACATTACCTCTTCTGTACAATCAAATGAAAAGTTCGTCGAGGTCAGAACATTTGTAAATGGAGGTTTGAGGCTTCTGTGTACTTGGTACGCAGTTTGAAATTGTCAATCATATCACAGTTTAAGCTCTTGTCGTGGTATGTTTAAGTCATTGTTTGAGTGTTTAGCGCATGTTACAGTATGTTCTCCTTCTGTTGAGGATTGCCTTTTTACTTTCCCATTTTCATTTCCAGATAATCCAGTATCAAACGGTGCGATACGACACTTTGCCTCTGTCCCCCATCTCCAGAAACAGGCTCAGTGAGTACACTGTTTTCATGATGTGATTTCTCCATAGGGAAGGTTATATTGCTAAGTCTTAAACATGATTTCACTAAGGCACATTAGTGTGTTGGCTACAAACTGAAGGAACCGTAAAAGCATCTTTGTAATGTGGACAGAAGAAGAAGGTGCTAAACAAGTTTGTCAAGTAAGAAGCGATTGTGCTGACAGGGAATTTTCTGGAGCAGATACAGTTTGGAAACTATCCTCGTCTTCACCTTAAAGTAAAAACTAAATGACCACTATGTCAAACTGGCTGGCTTCTCCACATAAGGAAAGTCACACTAGTTCTCAGACACTTTGTCCCCACATGACCTTCTTTTATAGATGAAAATATTAAGTTGCATTAAATGGGTTCATGTATAGCTGTATTCTCTTTATCTATTGTTTTCATAAACCTGTTTTGCTACATTGGTCAGTTGATTTGCTCTGTTTAACCAGCTAATAGCATACCAACAGAGTGTGGTTTTGCACAAAAGGTATTTGGCTGTATATTGGCACCACAGCATTTCAGTTTAGATGACTTTATTTTGTCTTTAAAGTAAAAAAACAAACAAAAAACCAAAATTTGTAAATGCAAAACATATGTTGTTTTGTCGAGTTGTAAATATTTCAGCTGAATATTTTTTTCAGTGAAGCTTGTTGACACAGTCATGAGTGAGTGAACTGGTGTTAGCAGCAGTGTCAACAGTGCATAACGTAAATAATCTTTGACGTTATAAACTGCATTGTACATGGAGTCTTTAGTGATAAGGGAGTAGTATATAGACCATAGGTTTCCTCAATATGTTTGACAGCAATGCTAATGTTGTGAATGTCCCGTGTGTAGATACACACTAGCTGTATATACAATACCAACAGGCAAACTTAACAATTATAACAGTATGAAAATGTGAGAATCCACATAATTTAACAAAACAAAACCAAAAAAAGTGGCTTTCTGCTTTGAATTAAAGAACACAATATGTAAATGTTACAGGCCGGGCCACACCACTTGCTCGGGCGCTGACCGATTTGGTTTGTGAGCTCCGAGTGAACTTCCCGTCTGTCAGCTGAGAGCTCATTCAACAGCAAACTCTTGACTTAGAGGAAGGATTGTATTTCAGTCTACTTTACTTGCCTCTCACTCTTTCCTCTGACGTCACCCGCACATCCAGGTCCAGTCTCCAGTGAATAAGTGTACATTAACTTAGCTGCAGATGGTGGGTATTTCTGCTTGAAGTAAAGCAGCAGTGTGGTTGTCAAATCTGTGCATCCAAATAGGATCATCTACAAAGGTTTATATGGTTAACCAGTCTTTGAAGAGTTTAACTGGAATCAGCTAGGAGTGTGTTTACGGGGGAATAAATTATTAAATCTACTGAAAAAGTAACTGGAATGGGCTGAAAACACTTTAGGAAACTCAAGTCAGGGAATGCAAAGAGATGAGGGAAAAAGTGAAGGATCCTGGGTGTCAGCTTTAATTTCCACCATTAATTATAAAAGAAAATGTGTTATAATATTGTTATAAGAGACTTTTCATAAACCTGATCATACACAATTCTTACTCGGCCCGTCATTTCTTGTTAACTTTAAATTAAAGAGAAGTACATTATATTCTCAGCAGGCATAGAGGAAGCTCACATAATGGATTTTTTGTTTTTTGCATACAGTTTAAGTGCATCAATCAGAGTATTGGAGTCACAATGATAATCCCTTTACATATAGTGGTACACCCTGTTCTAAAAATAAAAACTGAAAAAACACCAAAACTGATGACTTTGTAAAATCCACGTGAGTTTTTCCTTTCGCTGCGCTGTCTAAATGCTCTGGAAAAAATCAAACAGCTTGCCTTTTGTGGGTCAAGACTTAAAATAAGCAGTTCCTCGTTTGACATGTTAGAAGTAAAAGAGAAATCTGCTTGTTGACATCGACATGTTGTAAAAAAGTAGCTGTAGTGCCTGATTTTCCACGTAGCCTAATTTCTCTTAATAGTTTTGTTTGTATATATTTGTATAAATGTGCTAAATGATGCATGGTGTTAATGAATGAATGCAGATGCGGTGAAGAGGAAGATTCTGGTTCTGGACCTAGATGAGACCCTGATCCACTCTCATCATGACGGGGTCCTGAGGCCCACAGTGAGACCTGGCACACCGCCGGACTTCATTCTCAAAGTACGGGCGGTTAGCATGAGTACGTCGATAAATACCAATGAAAGAGCAATTCTGTCTAAATGAGCTGGTTCCACCCGTTTCCCCCTTCCTTACAGGTCGTCATTGATAAGCACCCAGTCAGGTTCTTCGTACATAAAAGGCCACATGTTGACTTCTTTTTAGAAGTGGTGAGTGTTATTCAAACAACCGTGTGCGAGCGTGTATGCGTGTGCATGTGTGGCGATGGTAGCAGTAAGCAGTAAATCGCAAACATCGGCGCTCGTTTAAATCCCGCCTGTCAGCCTTGTCATTAATCTCCATTGTACTGCACTCATGAAAGTGTATTTATTTTGTGTATTGACCCTTTGTGACTTGCTAAACACTGACGGTACCTTGTGCATGTTTTTGTGTACACAGGTGAGCCAGTGGTATGAGCTGGTGGTTTTCACAGCCAGTATGGAGATTTACGGCTCGGCGGTGGCAGATAAACTGGATAACAACAGGAACATTCTGAAACGAAGATACTACAGACAGGTACCGCTCTACGCCCTCCTCTGACAGTCTGTGATAAACCTAATATTGATCGACACTGCTTTCCCTCTGACTTTTTGTTGGTATCAATGATTATATTTGAATTTTTTTTTCTTTTCCCAGCACTGTACATTGGACCTAGGTAGTTATATTAAAGACTTGTCTGTAGTACACGATGACCTGTCTAGTATTGTTATCCTGGACAACTCGCCTGGTGCTTATCGAAGCCATCCAGGTAAGATTTCACTTCTTTACTTAATGTTTTACACTCGTGGCAAAGGCACAGCAAATATTGGCAAGTATAAAAGAGGGACGTAGCTTCTAGATCAGAAAATAATGCCAACGCAAACTTTTATCTGGCCACTAGATGGCAAAGCTGTTGATGAGAAAGGACTTATGACCCTTTAAACCGTATTTTCACGACCATAAGACGCACTGTACTAAAAGGCGCAGTCTCAGTCATGTGTCCCTTACTGTATTTAACACACAAGGCGCACCTGATTATAGGGCGCGGGTTTTATAGACAATCTACGCCCATACGCCCTTTAACGTTCTCATGGTGTCCTTTACTACGTCCGCCTTACAACAACAACACACACAAGCATACAAGTATGCGTATTTAAAAATAGAGCGGGAGAAAAACTGAGTTTGGTATTCAGATTTTTCTTACCGGTAATTGTCATCAATCAAACCCATCGAAGTCCTCGTCCTCTGTTTCTGAATTAAACAGCTGCGCTAAATCTCCACCAAACATGCCAGGGTCACTTTCTTCACTGTCAGAGTCACTGTCCGTGCCGTGCGGCTCCTCGGAAATGATGCCGGTTTTTGCGAAAGCTCGAACAACAGCGCCAGCAGACATGTTAGCCCAAGCATCTACAATCCATTCACAAATTGTGGCGTAACTCGCCCGGCGCTGTCTT
>VUQR01023008.1:0-11979 GCA_015108515.1 Hemichromis elongatus | reverse complement strand
TATATATATATATATATATATATATATATATATATATATATATATATATATATATATATATATATAAAATATGCGCTCATCTGGCTTTATTTACATTGTGTCTGTTTGCATAGCGTAGGTGTATTTAACTACACTGATCGCGGTCGGTTATATAAATACATAAATGAAAACAGCAGATAACAAAAAAGAAAAAATATACAGTTTTTTTTCTTGAGATTATTTGTATTTTGCTTTAATAAAGCATCTAAAACAGTCACGTGAAACCATTTTAATCATCCACTCAAATCCCTAACAATGGATTCATGCGATATTCAACACAGTAACGAGAAGATAAATTAGCTTTCTGTTAAGTAGACAAGAACATAACCATTAAAGTCAGGAGGTGAACAGAAGGGGGGAAAAAAAGAGAGAAATCAGGAACTGGATAGAAAGAAGTGAACAAAGGAGGGAGAATAAATTGGTGTACAGGTTCCAAGGTTACCCATTATACTCCCTGGACTGAGGAGAGCAGCAGCTACGGGAGGAAGACATGTTTACTCTCCTGTAAAAATAACTAAGAGCAGTGAAATTTATCATGCATTTATTTGCTAATGCTTGCCTAATGTCGACATCTCTATTTGAAACCTACTGTAAACCTAACCTGCAGGCATCTGACAGACTACGTTTGCATCATTATTTATTTTAATTGACATCTATAAATACAAAGGAAAAGAAAATGCACCATCATTCTATTGTAACATTTTGTTTCACAGCTTCCTGACAACCCTTGATATTAGCATCACTTCAAACTACTTGTTGCAAAGGATGAAACGGCAGCACAGCACAGTCGTCACCGTGCAGTCAGCCTTACGGCAGTCGTTCAAATGTGTTTCCGAGAGCTTTACCAAAAGCAGCCTAGTCTATCTGCCTACTCGTCTGCATCATCCCGTCCACATGTCTGTCTGCTGGGAGGAACAATATAGTTAGTTATTAGTTAGAGGTTAGAAAACAGGATCACGTGCACCTGACTTTAGCACGCCGCGATCTCAATGACAGAGATAACTGCCTGAAATGCAACTAAACAGAGAACGGGGAAGAGACGGCTAATGAAACGTAATGAGCTGTAACAGCGGAACAAAGGACTTTTTTATGCCTGGAATCTAATGGCAAAGGTTGATACAGACACAGCAAGACACACACATACACACACTTAATGACCCAATATGTGCAAGTGGCTGTAAATTCCTTTTTATGACACTAAGGCACCACATCTGAACTTGCTCACAAAAGGGTTTTGAACACACACACACGCACACACACTCTCTCTCATATATATGATCCAAATGTTTAATTAGAATTTGATAGCCAATACCAATGTTTGGTTCATTTCAGGGAATTTTTTTCAAAGTTTATTATAAACACTTTGCGTTTTTCAGCCCGTCATTACATCGTTGAACGATCACATGTTCAATAATAAAGATTTTCGAAAGTACATCCCAAATAAAAGGCTCACAAAGCTGATGACACAACAGTTAATGGTATGTAACGCAATTGGCCACTATATTTAAAAGAGTGTTTGAAAATCCAAAAACAATCGGTGTGGGATTTTCAACCCCTGTAAAAACAATCCAAATTCATTTTTCTTCCTCCCGCTCCCACAACTATTGCCTCCACTGATTCACCACTCTCACTGACTATTCGATGTATCCATTCACAACGTGTGAAAAAGCCTGGCATCCGAGTTCTCAAGGTTTGAATTACAAGGAATACGAGGCAGATGAAACTATCATTTTCTCATTTTCTGGGATTATTCATTTCTGTATCCTCTCTAAAGCTGACAGAGAATCGTCCAGTCAAGAGAAAACATCCAGTTAGTATCAGTTCTCTGAGTGAAAATACCTCGATGTCAGAAATCAGAGGAGAATAGATTGAATGTTTGAGCTGATAGGGAAATGAGCAGAACAGCATCTCTGAAAGCACAAAAGATTCAAGCAGAGGTTTGGATAAACTGTGCATGATGATGGAACCAAGAGCCACTCTGGTCGGCTAAGAACAGGAAGATGAGGCTATAATTCACATAGGCTCAGCAAAAACTGGACATCAGAAGACTAGAAAAATGTTATCCAGTCCAATGAGTCTCCTCTGCTGCAACATTAAGATGGTAGGGTCAGAATTTAACATCAACCCCAATGAAGCAGTCCGTCTTACCTTATGTGGTAATAAGGTGGTATAATGGTTTGGGGGATATTTTCCTTTCATATACTGGGCCCATTAGTATCAATAAGCATTGTTCAAATGTGAAGTGAGTATTGTTGCTGACCATGTCCATTCCCTTATGACCAAAATGCACCCACCTTCTGATGGCTGCTTCCATCAGCACCTTTGGGATGTGGTAGATTCACATCATGGATGTGCAGCAACTGTGAGATGCTATCATGTCAATATGGCCCAAAATCTCAGAGGAATCTTTCCAGCACTTCCATGAATCTATAATATGAATAATTAAGGCAGCCCTGAAAGCAGAAAGGGGCCCAACCCACTAATAACAAGTGACAGGAAAAGTGGCCAGTGAGTATATATTTGAATATAACGTGCATAACATAGATGGCTCACAATGTTTGGAAGTGCGTAAATGAATCCGACTAAAATCCCAAATTGGAAGCAAAACGAAACAAAACTTAAATTGACTAAAAATTGATATAAGGATAAATATCACAGGGCTTTTGTTTATTTATGTACCTAACAAAGACAACTAAAAAATAACTGTGCTCTTGGCCAAGAAGAAATCTAACAATATTTTTAACACAAAGCCAGAGGCTATGTATGGCCTAGCTGGACTACGGTGAATGTATTTTGATGGAGATGAAATTAGCCTGGTGGGGGGTGGAAGCCAATCTAATGTGGATTGAATAGAAGCAAATGAAATTAATATCCAACTTAATGAAACTAATATTGTGAATCAATTTGAACACAAAATTACATTTTCATAGGTGGTCCCGGGTGAGTCACTGTCCCAGGCTTTTGGTGGGATTAGCAATTACAACGCGAAGGGGATGGTTCTCTAGGTTCATCCTTAAGACCCAGAAGAAAATTACCATGTGCAGGATAATTTATTTATTTCTCCTTCTTCTTTTTTGGGGTATTTGTTTGTTAATTTAAAAATATTAACTATTTAACTTTTACTTTGTGATCATCTCAAGTTCGAAAGCTCAGTTGGGTCATCTCATTGTTGGGGTTTTCACTGTATTGTTGTCGTGTCTTTCCTTTAAGCACCTTGAGATAACCTCTGCTGTGATCTGTGATTTACTACACTGAATATCACTGAAATGGACAACATGCTGGATGCCATTCTAAAGTATAAAAGAAAAAATATCTCAATACATGGCATAAAAAAACCCCCACAGAGATATCAACTGGGTTTGAGACATGTTCCATTTTTAAACCCTAAATTTATACGAGATTTGCAACTTTTTAAAGATCTGTGGAAGCCCTCCACCCTGAAGCATGACACCTACTTGACATTTGGCAAGAATAGAAGAGAGCGCCCTCGAATGAATGCATCCCACGTGCTCATATAAAAAGGCAAATTGGCAACAAACTCGGGACATTAAAAGCTACACGAATGAAGACACACACACTAATGGTTTTGAGTGTTCTCGTTGGTTATTTAAAAAAAAATAAAAGTGAATGTGAGCGCCTGTGTCCCACACAAGGATTTCTCTGTTTTAACAGCTGACAAATGTCACCACTGATGTCACCAAGACCTCAGAGGAATAATTACAACTGATCATCCAAAACCAGAAAACATAAAGGACACATTTTGTCTTCTTTCCATAACGGCTCCACCAAACACACATGCACGCACGCACACTTTAACCTTAAGAGGGCCATGTCAAATTACTAACAGCGGTGGCTGACCAGCTCATACAAAAGCGCATATTAAGCTTGGATTTTCAGTAACATAAGTGTTATCTGGAAGAGATTTGGTCGATTCACCCAGTCAAATATTTAAATAATCCACTATTCTACTGAAGCAGGTTTGGTTAAAAACAAGAGGATTTATTTGTTGCCAACCCAACCCTTTGAAAAACAACAGCGAGATGATCTGGATCAGACACCTCCTGCTGGCAGGAGGTTCCGAGGGACTGACATCTGCACACCCACACTGCAACACAAAGCCAGAGACACGTTTCATACACAGCGATGTGACAGTGGTGTCTATTCGTATTGCATGTTTGTCAGGCTTACAGTAAAAGTTTCAGATCACCAAACAAATTTAAATATTAGACAAAGATAACTGAAGCAAATACAAGATGCACTTTCTAAATGAAGGTGTTTATTATTAAAGGGGGAAAAAGTGTGCGAAAAAAAAGAATTGCCCCCTAAACCTAAACCTCATAAAGGGTTGGGCCAACCTTAGCGGCAATAACGGAAACAACGGCAATCGAGCTTTTGCGATAACTGCCATTGAGTCTTTTTTGGCACTGTGGAGGAATATTTGCACACTTATCTTTGCAGAATTGTTCTAATTCAGCCACATTAGAGGTGTGTAAAACATAAACCGCCTTTTTAGGGTCAGGCCACAGCATCTCAATCTAATTCAGGTAAGGACTTTGACCACTCCGCTCCAAAGTCTTCGTTTTTATTTTCTTAAACCATTCAGAGGTGAACGTGCTGGTGTGTTTTGGATCATCGTCCTGCTGCAGAACCTTAGAGCACTTCAGCATTTCACACTCCTGGGAAGGTTCACCACTGTTCCATGTTTTTGCCGTTTGTGGATGACGGTTTTCATTGTGGTTCACTGGAGCCCTACAGCTTTAGAAATGGCTTTATAACCTTTTCCAAACTGAGAGATCTCTATGACTTTGTTTCTCATTTGTTCCTTTGGTTGCAGCATGATGTCTGGCTTTTGAGAATCTTTAGGACTACTCAACTTTGTCAGGCAGGTGCATTTTGAATGGCAAATAGACTGATTCTTATGTAGCGCTTTTCGACTCTGAGCACTCAAAGCACTTATACAACTTGCCTCATTCACCCATTCATACATGACTTTTTTCCTATGCTTTTCCTATGCAAGTGCTTTCTATCTAACATTCACACGCGTTCATTCACAGTCCAGCGATCGCTATTTCACACAGAGCCATGTAGGTTTGAATTCTGTTCCCCATTATTATTGAATACCTACATTTAGAAACTGAATTTTTCTGTTATCTTTATCTAATGCTTAAATTTCTTTAATTATCTAAAACATTTAAGTGTGACAAAAATTTTAAGACCAGGAAATCAGGAAGGGGGCAAACACTTTATCACATCACTGTATATCCAGGTATAAAGAACAGCTTTAGCGCCGCAGCAGAAACAGCCGCATATTTTAGCACAAAGGTACATAAAGCAAGAATTACAGATATTTAAAAAGAGGTTGAAGTTTTGAAGTGCCTAAAGAAGTGATGTATAAATAAAAGCGCTTATAAGTGTAAAAAAGAAGAAAGAAAACTGCAGTTTCAAATGTTGTGTCTTTCAGAACAACCAGAAATAAACCAGCTGTGACCAACACTTAAAATTTTACAGATAAGTGCTGTCTCTGATGTGCACACTGGATCGCAGTTGTTGAAAAAGACTATTTATTTATTTATTAAAACAAAACATAAAATCAAAATCCTGCCATTTTGACCACGCTCAATTTGACCCTGATCAGAAGTTTCAACTGAGATGAAGAACGGTAGCCGAACCAGTTAAACGCAGGGATCTTCTACTCGCATTAGATCAAATGCGGCCTAAGAAGCTTTACTCTGGAACTGAGCCCTACAGATTATGAACATCTGAGAGACAACCATCTCTTCAGGAAACTTCTAACTTATGCTTTTTAGAATTCAAGCAGTTCTTAACCTTGGGGTATCTATCCAATATAATAATACATGTTGCGGAATAATAACATCACTTTAAACACATCTTTGAGGTAAGGGATGATACTCTCTTCTCTCTATAAGTGCAAGCACACAAGCGAGGGAATGAAACAGGCTATATATTTTTACTACCACCAACAGCAATCCTAGTGGTTAGACATCAAAACTGAATAAACAGACACCAAACAGTACACGCCATCCTCACATGGGACATACAGCTGTTTTTAAATGTGTAGGGTAAGCAAAAAAAAAACAACAAAAAAAAAGAGCTATGTTGTTGCAGACAATGATTCCAGTGACTGCAGACACTATACAGAGGGAAGCAGCAGGATAAGTATGATCTTAACATGTTAATTGTGAAAATAAGCATAAGAACGCTGCTGCAAGTAGTCCAACAGATTCAAGGAGAAAACTGGTAATTCTAGTGAAATCCTGAACTCCCTCACCGACTGTAATAAATGTAAACACTAGAGGTTCATCGAAAGGGATAATGCATTGCTGATTAAATAAAGTCTAGAACTTCTCAATGGTGCTTAGGAACAGCTTAAGCTTGTTTACTCGACAGCTAGTTAAAAAGCAGGAGGGCCTGAACACATCTGTACAAGAACAAATGACTGTGTATTTAAGCCTAGAACGCTATACTCATAAAGAGGATTATTGCTTTGGTACAAGAGTACTTGGTCTGTAAGTCAAGCCCTTAATATATAGACCCGGAAGACGTGCATTTGGATGATTGATGGATTATCCTCAGTGGAGGTCCGGCACTAGGAATTAGTCTGTCATAACCCTTTTTAACTAGTCTACTGAGAATATAGCTCATGGTTTACAGGAGACATATCTGTAAACAGTATAAAATTCACCCATAAAGTGCAGCTGTGAGAGTGGACGTAGGTCTCAGAGTCTGTCTGTGTATTTAAGCATGTGTGGTTAATTTGACTTATTTATTCCTTTCTTTGCAATACAATTGATGGATAATGCTGATTATCACAGCGATGATGGAGAAAATACAGTTTTGGGGATTTTATTATAGTACGCCGAGAAAAAACCAAGAGGCATTTTAGGCCTCTTATTAGATTTCCACTTGATAAATACAAATATATGTTCATAAACATCCTCAGATTTCATACACACATGCACACCATGTGAAATGATTAAAATTACCCGTATTAATTAGACATAGAGATGCTCTGCTCAAGTAGCAACCAGAAAGAGAGAGCACAGCACCATGTACATGTAGTAAACTGGAAAGGCAATAAAATAGTGCCTCCTTGTCCTACCCAGTGTTAATAGAGATGATTTCAATGAGAGGGTTCTTCCTGATCTTGGGCAGGTCCAGTCTAGCTCCTCCGAGTCTTCGGCCTCCATCTTTCTTCTGACCCAACAGACGAACTGAGTGGCCTAAAAACAACAAAAACAAATCACCCCACATAATTAAATCAGCCTACTAAAACACTGACGGACTATCACACTACTGTCCATGTACAGATGGATGCGAACATGTTAAAAAAAGACACCCTGGAGTATGTTTATTGCTGTATTTTAAATGCAAAATCGAAATTGCACTGCTAAAGAGGAAAATAGATACAATATAACAGATGTAAGAAAAACTCTGCCCGTATCGGTTGTCAGAGCACTTGCTCTCCCGTGAGTATGTCTCTTGTGAAACTTCCAATGCGAACATTGACATTATATTTGCATACACTATTTCGTCCACAAGCAAAATGCCAAAGAGAAATCAAAGTTTCCATTGTGCAAAATCGGCCTCAAATAAATCGCCCTCATCTACTGTGGATAAATTTAGTATGACCAGGACAATGAGGGAAGACATAATAGCAGATCGAAGCAAATGCAAACAGGGTTTTTCCTGTTTCAGAAATGGACCAAAACCGTTTTGGGGTTGGGAGGGGTACACAGTGCATGCCCACGCAGACTACAAAAGTTGATATCCAACAAAATCTAAAGTACAACGAAAAAACAAAAGACCAATCCCATGGGTAACAACTGCACACAGACTAGGGCAGGGCTGTGCGATGTGCCCAAAATCTCATTTTCTGTAAATTCTGAATCTCGGGCAACTCGACTTGCGTAAAGGGTTTTTAGCTGGGCGTCGTGTACCTGGAGTCGAGTGTTACATAAGTTAAAACGGCCTCAATTATCTTTGTATTTATTAAACGGCGTGCTGCGGGGTAAAGCCTGTTCTAAGGATTATTTTTTAGCACCTGGCGGCTCTTTTTAGCTTCTCGTCCGTAAACACTCTGCATACTATTTCACGTGATTCCATTTATTTTGAAAAATCTTAACAGGATCTTCTGCTTTATTGTGAAAGGTTTATGTGGAAAGTAAACAAGTGGACGATAATGGATAATTGTTTTACTGTTGTTGTTGCTATAACGCATAAAAACAGTTGCTTGTCCGTCCATAGTGTTGTTATATTAAATATAAGAGAAAGAAAGTACTTTAAGAAATTCTACAGTGACCATCAAAACGATGAAAAAATGTTGTCGTAAACAGTTTATTTTGCGACACCACGAAACAAACAATAGCAAAATGTGAAACAATAGACGTTTTCATATCGTCATCCGATATATATATTGTTATATCAAACAGCCCTAGACTAGGGGTTAACAAACAGAATGGATACACAGTAGAAAGGTGATAATAAGGTCCAGCTGAATTCAATTAAGACAATAACAAAGGCAGGAAAAGTAAAAAAGGAGGGAACAAAGACACAGAAAGCCACGCCGTTTGTCAATATTCAAAAGAAAAAAGGAGGTAAAGTAGAAGACTAACCAAGAATAAAGTCACATAAAAAAATGAAAAAACTAAACAAAAACTGAGATGCAGGTGAGGATAAACACAAAAAAATAAAAACAGAAACAAAGAACCAATAAAGAGCATGGTGCATCAATAAGATAGGACAGTGTAACCTATGTTATACTTGCACCAAAATCTGATAATCCTAGAAATGAAAAAAAGGATTCCTCTACATAAAGGAGGGATACTTTACTCACAGTGAGAACTAATAGCAAATTTTTTTTTTGGCTATAATTGTGTCAACCAAGGCAAACAAAAAATCCACAGCTGAGCCTAACAGCTAATAGCTAGTGACGTCTAGCCTTTGGTGTGTGGAAATGGGACGCAGTACACTCTCTTCTCTAACCATCTAATAGGCTGCTAGCTAGCTGTGTGAGAGATGGAGTCGCTGAGGGATGGAATTGTCTTCCTGTTTTCATCCGCTATACAAGGGTCTCTTGGGAGGGTGGGTTCAGAGCAGGAAGCATGGTTATCAATTGGTAGATAAAAATGACAATCTGCCCCAGAGGAGGACAAAGGGCCAATCGTTGAGGCATGACTGGTCTTAATATCCCAGTACAAGCAAGGAAATAAGAAAATGTCTCTTGTGGAAAACATCTGGGATTTGGACCACATTTGGCCCAACTTTTTTTTTCCCCTGCCCTGGATCTTTGCATCCACCCTCAGTCATGAAACAAGGATTCAAAACCCATTCATGTAATAATGATGGCCTGAAACATTTGGAATATGTAAAACGTTAACGGCTAAAAAGTCACGTGTAATTTCGGTGCAGGTTTGTGGTAAAATCTGTTTTTAGAGTTCCCTCTTTTTCCATTTTCATATTGAACATTTATTTCTGCACGGTGGGAAAATATACTTACTAAACATAATTGCAAACACAGACTTGTCAAGAAAAAGCAATTACCAGTATGGTGCTGGATTTCCAGATGTTTTTTTTTTCCAACCCAAATAATGAGCTTGTCCATTCTAATAAAACTGGAAATTGTCATTCCCCACATACGCCTTTGCTCTCTAATACTGCACAGGACCCCTGTCACTGTGACTACCGCAGAAGACTCTAGAAATAATCTCACTGCCAGCATGGAGTCCCTCCAGGAACGTACCCAAAGCCAAATTCAATTTCAGGGCCTAGGGGACCATGAATGGGAAGCAAGAGATAAAATAGCTAATATGACTTGCTGAAGAAAACCAAAGAACGCTTCACTATTTGTCATCTCAATTACTGACTTTACAGAGGCCAACTGCTGTGATGGGCAACCCTGCATAGTCATAGACACACACACACCCGTCACCTAATGCCACATTTTCCTGTGACTGACTGCCCTCCTCTTTTTCCTTCTGAACTTTCCTCAATCATTTCTTTTCTTTCCTTTAAATCCAAACTGCTAGAAATGTCCTATCCACCCATAACATCCCATTAAAACACGCCAGAGAAGAGAAGGGAGGAAAGGAAATGATAGATGGATCTGAAGCTAAGATTTGTAGATGCTTGGATAATGATGAAAGATTGTGTAGGATAGCCAGATGGATGGTTTGGAGGGAAGGTAGAAAGCTAAAAGGATGACCTGTTGACCTGTGTCTAATGTCTTATAAGCAGAGGTTCTTGTTGAGCTTTCTGGTTTGATTGTAAAGTAGCAGCCAGGAATAGGGGGGCGGAGATGGGCATGTACTGAAAAGAGAGGACAGAGGTGGCAGATGAGAAGGACAGCAGGTTTCATGTTTTTCATGTTTCCTTTTAACGTCTTAAAGTCTTTATTAAATATGTAAGACCGTCTTTGAAAAGCTGTTTATGTCCTTACCAAATGTCCCACGAATCAGTTTTTATGGGAAATTTTTTTCACACACGCGTCAAATGTATAACAGTAGCATGTTCCACTGAGAGCTATAAGGCCAGCATTGCCGAGTGCTTCCCTTAAACATCACCCAGGTTTTGATGCTTTACTAGGAAGATTTTTTGGTCTCTTTCAGTGTAGATACGATACTCAGAACATCTTCAGATGACTTAAAACATGCAGTAAACATGCTCACTTTTTTCTTTTGATACCTGCTTTTCATTTACTTCACTTACTATTACCTGTCTGCATCTGTTCAACCACACTTCTGCTCAGTTGTTTTTCCCTCTGCATTGATTAAGGCAAACAGGTTCTTTATGCTATTGAAATAAGGATCACAAGGTTACACGGGTGCATATTCTCCGATCTGTAACTACACACATAAATTACCCTAAGCGTACTTTTTCCAACTCTTTCTTTGTGTGGCATTCAGACACCAACTATAAACTATTTAAAATAAAATATCAGGTGAACTATTATCCAAGGGCATATCTCAGTGAAAGGATATCAATATTAGGACTTAAAAAAAATCAGCAGATCAGATTATTAGTGTCTTTTTGAGGGTTTTTTCCATGCATTTTTTCTTGATTAAAAATATTTTACTCTTTGAAAAACCATTTGTTTTTGTGGTGTGTATTTGTCTGTTGAGCATTGCTGAGAATCATAAAAGTTGCCCTTGTAAAAATGTGCATCCACGGGTGTCATTAATGTGTTTTGTTTGGTTTTTTTTGTTTTTCCGTAAAAGGAACTACCAGTGGGCTTGGAATCCAAGACGGCGTCAAAGCACGGGTTTGTTGTTGACAAGAAACTAACTTCTGGCACAACTAAAACAAATTGATCTGGATAATCAAGATCGTAACCACAGTAACACCCCCGCCAACAAATAAATAAAACCGTATAAGTGAGCATGCTGACTAAGCCAGGGAGCCAGCCTGAGATGACACGATGGGATAAAAACACGTCCTATCATTTACTACAGGTAGTAACTTGAAGTCTTTACTACACAGATGCAGTATGATAAAAAAAAAGCAGCTTTACAACTGTGAGGTATCCTTATGAAATCACAGATGTTTAATTCATTTAAAGCCTGGATCTAAATAAAAAAGTCACACACGCTCAGACGCAAGTCCCCAAAAGCACACGAGTCCTCGTGTCATGTGGAAAACAGGACCTGCAAGCAATTTGGGCACAGCAAAGACCTGTATCTATTAGCAGTTCATTGAAGTAAGTATTTTAGTAGCCATTACGATAGGCAAATCCCCCAGCTTTAAGGTTTATGCTCAGGCCTCTGAGACGAAATAACAGCTCTCAGTTTATACGAGGTCATAAAGAACAGTAATGATACCGGGGAAATTAGTTTCTATGGAGGGGCTGATGGTGGGAGGGAAAGGGGAGGGAAAGAAACAGGGCGGTGAGAGGCGAAAGAGAGGAAGGGGAGAGATCAAAAGATG
>VUQR01023005.1:4575-17438 GCA_015108515.1 Hemichromis elongatus | reverse complement strand
GGTTAAGTCATCAAACATGTACGCAGTACAATATTTCACCCTGGAAAAAGAAGGAATCATTAAAAGCCCAAAATATCCATGACATTCATGCCCATGATGTCAACATCTGACCCAAACCTGTGTTGACTGGAGCAATACCCTACTTTAGCCTCCCTCTTAACTCTCATGGGGATCATAATTTACAAAATTAACAGCATGTTGTAATACATAAGATGTGAAATTAGCAATTGGGACCATAAACGCAGCAGGAAAATGTCCTAAGATCACAGATCAAGTAAGTAGTAAGGTGATTTTCTCGTAGATAGTTCGCCCCCTGCTGGCTGTGAAAGATACGGCAGCTTCAAGGCACGTACACTGAGTTCATATTTTAGGCCTATCCTTTTAATATTGTATTGATGAGAAATGAACCTCTAGGTCTGATGGGAAATGTGGTCTTTCCCCTGGCCACAGTGATGACAGCATCTAAAAATGCTACAGAAAGCTCTCGAGGTCACTGGTGCTTCGGGACGCTGTTGGTACACAAGCGAGGCTTCAAAGCTGTCAACTTCACTATGCTTCAACTTCACCGAGTCTGTATCTGTGTGTGTGTGTTTGTGTGCTTCACCCCAACATGAACCCACCACAGATACACAGAGTTGGGAGAAGGTGAATAGGGCATCGCTCACCGCTCACACACAGATATGATTAGCATCGCCCGCCCTTTAAGAGAGTACACTGTGTTCAAACCAGATTGCAGTTTGTGTGTCTGCACTTAAATCGAGCATGCAGCTCAACATCAGCAACAAAACATCTGTATCTCAGCTGTCCAGCAGACAGAAATGTGCAAATGTTGATAGGATTTAGGTTTAAGAGCGTCGCAGTAGGAAAACTGAAGAAACAAGAACAGTATGAAAGTCAAGAGCAGCTAAAACTGGGGAAAAGAACCAGTTATAATAGTTACAATAACAATAATGCCAGTTAAATCTCCTTCACATCACACCACGAATGAGCTGTGGGTGAGTGCTGATCCTGTTTGTTTGACTTTCTCTTTTAAAACACCAAAAAATCACGAGTCCATGATTACACACGTCATCTGGGGGAAAGAAGAAACAGGAAGGAGATGGAAAAAGCCGTCGCCGGCGTCGACTTTCAGCATCCCCGTTTTATTCCAAATGAGTGAGGAGAGTGGCTTCCAATGTTTTTTACATCTCATGTAACCCCACACCTTGTCAAGAGGACTCTGACCCCTTCGTCAACACCTCTTATGTTCGGCTCTGTTCTTGTGAATTCCTTTAAACTGAAGCTCGAAAAGTTTTTTTTCACTTTTGACTATTTAAGCACTTCCAGCTTCTTATTTTGTTTAAAAGATTTAAAGCCCCCTAAAGCCCCCTTCACGGAGGGTTTAGATCCTTGAGGTGCAGATTCAACATGTTCCTGGAAACATTCTTCAGAGATTTTTGTTCATATTGACGTGACAGCGTCGCGCAGTTGGTGCTGATGTGAATCTCCCGTTCCACCACATCTCAAATCCCATGTGAGTACAGTGAACTCATTGTCACGTTCAAGAAACCAGTTTAAGATGATCTGAGCTTTGTGACAGGAGGGGTGTTTCTCCTTTCCGATAGTGGATGATGACATGTTTTAAGCATCTTCTCTAGTTGTAGTAGACAGTGGCTGAAGGGGACCAAAAAAAACCTACAAATACCTGGACAGGAAACAGGAAGTTCTTTGTTTCTTCTGAGCCAGACTAAAGAAAGACTAAAAGACTTTTGGACCAAGCCATCTCTTTTAGTCTGGCTGCTGTAGATGAAGGCTGACTGACCTTGCAGGCCTGATGGGATGAAGTCCACTGGTTTTTCTGTGTATTTGTTTGCACCATTTTAGCTGCACATTTATGAGTGGGCCATAAGCAACGGGCACAAGTTAGTATCGTGTGTGTATTTTCTGTCTGAAAATTATAACGTGTGTGTGCACTTCACCCAAGGTTTTAATAGTTTTAAAAACTCAGTTTGTTCAGAATAAAGGACCTTTAAATATATTTTGTATTTGTTTTGAGCTTGTTTGGCAATACTGACAATACTCAGGTAGGCTATGGGGTTTAAATGATGCTGGTCTAAAGTGTGCCAAGAAAATGTTTCCCAATCTTCTATAGATAGATAGTTCTAGCTTGTTTGTGGGTAAATACTAATAAATACACATTATAAAGTTAAAAATGAAAAAGTGCAATACATGCAAGGTATGAGATTAAGGTGCAAAATATTCTCCAATCTTGGTGAGTCTGAATTATAGCCTCAGCCAGTGTGGTCTTCTTCTGCTGTTGAGATGCTCTTCTGCGTACCGTGGTTGTAACCAGTGGTCGCCCTGGTGCTCACGGGATATTTTATTTTTCTTGGATCATTCTCTGTAAACTCTAGAGATGGTTGTGTGGGAAAATCCCAGTGGATCAGAAATACTTATATCACTATCGAATGATATAAGGGACTTGTTGGTCTAAGTCCCTTATATCACTTTTCTTCTTCATTCTCATGCTCAGTTTGGACTTCAGCAGGTCGAGTTGACCTATATGCATTGAGCTACTGCTGTGTGAATGGCTGATTACATATTTGTGTTAACGAGCAGTTGAACAGGTGTCCCTAACGAGGTGTCTGAGCGTATTTCAGCTGCTAATTAACAGTCTACAGACACAAATGGTGAAAACAGAAGGAATCAAGTCATGAAAATGTTAAATAAACCAGAACCGAACCGAACAAGTTAATTATGTATATATTTTTTAAAATCGTAAACCTGGACTGTCAGTTATCATACTAAAGCAGGAGAATCATTAAGAGAATATCTCTGAATAGTTAAATATAAGATTTAATGACAGCAGTAGAACATTGTAACCGCGGGTGAAACGTCAGTCGGAGTAATTTCTATTTTCTATTTTATCCTTATTATCTGAATGTTTTATCTATTTGAATGGTTCCTCTGTATAAAGACTCAACATATCATGTTACGCTATATGTTTGAATTTCAGCATGCTGCATTAATTAAAGAAAAACTGATCTTAAAGGTCATCAGAGGTCATCTTTTTGCTGTCAAAGACTGTTTTTACAGTCTTTGACAGCCTTGTATAAAAGTGTCACACATTATTAACTGTAATAACAAAAAAAAAAAGAATCACTGCTGAGCCTTCTGGAGGTGCTGCAGGCCTAAATCAATGAAGCATCTGTGATTGGGCGGAGCCTGATCAAATAACCCAATGACTTACAAGCCCTGCATCTCCCCCCAGCCTCCCCCTTCCTAGAGCCGTGCCAGCTTTCTACATAAGACGATCACTGTGGTTTAATAGCATGAAGCGATAGTTAGAGCAGATACCGCATTGGCAGCAGCTCCCTCTGTCTCTCTCCGGCGCTATCAAGCAGCGTGTTTGGAGCGGCGATGACAGCGCTGGCACAAACAGGGAGTGCTGGAAGCTGGCCTCAGACCAGCGGTGTTGTGTGTCGCGCGTGTGTGTGTGTTGGTGTGTGGCGCCTGTCTGGCTTTTGGCTGCAGCTCAAGGTTGAAGCCTGCTGGAATCAGAGGAATAGAAGTGCAGATGCCAAATGTGGACATCTATATATCAATTTCTTTAGACAAAAGTGTAGCTAAAAAGGAGCATTATGCATCCTTCAAGGTGTCGAAGCCATGAAAACTTCCACTAGGGTTTTTTCAGGGCACTCCTGTGGGTGCGTCACGCGGCCTCGTCGACAACAACCTGAAGGTGGAGGAAATGCTGGATGCTCGGAAAGAGTGTCAGATTAAATTTAAAGGCTTTGGGGCAGCGGCTGCAGGCCCGGCCACAGGACGGGTGACAGCTCATCAATATGACAGCTGGTGGCAAGAACTTTGACAAACTTACAGTCCACTTGTAGCTGTGGACGGATTATAAAACAGCAGGTCACTGGGTGCAAGAAATCCAAACTCAATGAGGCATCTTTTTTTTTTTTTGGCACATTTCTGCTCTTATATTACTTTTTAAAAAATCTTTTTGGCTATTTTACTTCAATTTTGGCCATTTTACATCTTTTTGTAACCTTGTTTGGTCACTTTGGGTCACAGTCTGGTCATTTAGCATCTTTTTGTGGTTATTTAATGTGTCCGTTTGGTTGTTTTGTGGACGTTTGTGTTTCATTAGTGTTACTTTGTTACTCTTTCTGATTATTTTGCATGTTTGAAGCCATTATATTTGTCTTTGTGGTCATTTTGTATCATTTTATAGTTTTTTGAAGGCTCTTTTGTAAGTTGTATCATTTTTACAGACTCTTTATGGTCAATTTGTATCTCTTTGTAGACTTTTGGGGCATTTTTGAGTGTATGTTTGTGTTCTTTTGGCTATTTTGTCTTTCAATGTCACTGTTTTGTTTTTGTAATTTTAGTTGCTTTACATCTCCCATCATCATTTTGCATCTTTGCGGGGCTTTTCTGGGTGTTGCTGATATAATTTGATTGATCACACTTGAGTCATTTTCTGTTCTGTTTTGGTTGTTTGGATTTTTTTTTGTTAAGTCGTCTGTATTCAATTATTGTTATGCTGCATTTTTCTGTAGCTTTTCAGGGTCTGTTCAAAGTCGTCTTGACTTCTTTTCATTCATTCTGTGATTCTGATTCATTCCTTTTTGCATTTCTTTACATTAATTTCAGTTATTGTGGAACCTTGCAACCATTGAATCTGTCTTTGTGGTCATTTCGACCCATTTTTTCGTTTAATTAGATACTTTGTAGCCTTTCTGTGTATTTGTGCTCGTTTAGGGGGTTTATTGTGTACTGTTTTTGTCACTTGCCTTTGAAGTCTTGTGTCAAAATGTGTTTATTCTGTGTTTGTTTGAATCGTCAGTCTTTTAATTTTTTTAAATCTCCTTTATTTTAATAGTTTTGGAACAAAGTTTTTTCTGTTTTTTTCTGTTAATTTCATTAATCACCCAATTTCATCCTTTTTAGTCTCTTTGATGTCATTCTGGTCATTTTGTATCTTTTTGTGCTTCTATATTTAATTTCTGTCACTCTGCTGCTCTTTGTTGCATTTCTGGGTCTATTTAAGGTCCTTTCTGCTTTATTTGGATTATTTTGTCTCCTTCTGGTCTTTTTGCTTTTCTGCACAGTTATTTTGTTAGAGTAATTAGACAGGTTTGAATATCTTTGTACTTTTTATCTCATTTTTTTGTTTCACATCTCTTTGTTGTTGTTTTTTCTACCTCTTCTTTGCATCTCTTTGTGCTCATTTTGATTGTTTACAATGTGTTTGCGTCTTTGTATAGCGTTTCTGGGTCTATTTGAGGTCATTTGGGTTATTTTTATGCCTCTTTCTGGTCAACTGTGTGACTTTATAGTTTATTTGCATCCCATTTTGAAGCCTTTGTGGTCATTTTTCTTCACCGTTTCATTTCTCGGAGGTCAATATCCATCTGATTTAGATTGTTACCTGCCTCGTTTTTTGCCGTTTTAGTTATTTTGTATGTCCCTGTTACTGTATTCGTCTCATTTTGTTGTTTCATATCTCTTCACTTATGTCTGTCTCATCTCTGTTAATATCTTGTTGACTGTTCTCCACACTTTTGGCCATTGTATATCTCTGTGTACCCTTTCTATGTCACTGTGACATTAGCTTGTATTATATTTGTTGCTTCTGCATCTATTTATAAACTTCTCTTGTCTTTTGTTTTTGCATGTTTTTGTTTTAGATATCTAATTTTGATCATTTTTCGCGTCTTAGTTTTGAGAAATAAACACTGTGTGTATGAAGTCTAAAATTTAAAAGGAAACTCTTGTTGTACAGTACTATAGCTGTATTATAGGGACTATAAGCATTTTGAGTGTGTGAAACTGTTTTATAGGAATGGTTTTGGTTGCCTTTGGTTGACTCTGTGTGCCCCTTGTCTCTTCACTTTACTTTTTCTTTACTTCTCCTGTTATTTTGGTTTGCATCTCTTGTTCTTTTATATATACAATTTATTTTGGGACAAGATAAAAAGCTCCTTGAGTCCCTGGCTCAGTGGCTAGTAGACCTGTCAAAACAGAAGGCATCAATTACAGTAGTGCACTTACATACATAAGACAGCCGTCTATGAATTCAGTTTAAGCTACTGTCAGACTTCAATATGTAAAAAATGCAAAAAATGTTCTTTCTTCTACATTCCTGCTGTGAGAGAAATAACTTTCCTCTCTGATGCTTTGCACATATATGCATTGGTGAAAAAAAAAAACTGTTTGCCCACATGACTAATTTATCTTTTTCAGGAACTGAGCTGCAAAAAGGGCTTTTTTAAAGCATAGACATACTGAATATGTGAAGGATTCCCTCTCTGAAGATGCTGTTTGCACATTATTGCAGTTCAAACCCACACACGATGGAAAACAGGCAATAAATGGAAAGCTGTGAAGAGAAAACAGATCACAGAAATGTGAGTTAACACGCACAGACATGTATTCAGCCTCCCTCCCAAAGATATTCAGAAATTAAAAAAGATATTTGAACCATAAACTTCAAAGACAACAAAAAAGCTCCAAAAACTCAAGTTGGGCCTCAGAAAGTTACAAGCGTGAGCGCACACACTCACCTCTCCCCTGGTAAAGTGTTTTTGCTCTCAGTATTCATGTTGGCCAGAGGGGAGGATTCCCACAGCTATATTTCCAACACACACACACACAGGACAGCCAACCGGGGATGTGTGTAAACATCCTGAGGTGTGTTTCCGCCATCGGGCCGAACAGTTTTCCTCTCACCTTATTTCAGCCGTCACAGCGAATCAGCCGATGACCTCTGTGACGAGATGCTCCCTGGCAGTGTTTTATCCAGCGAAGCCACATCTGAATCACAGACGGGGACGGGATTCTGCTAAAGAAGCCTGTTATTAAAATAATTAAGAAGCCTGTACTCGAATAATTCCCTGGTGAGGCAGGCGTGCTGCGTTTCTACGTGCCACTGTGTGCTTGCAGCTGTACGCACAAGTGCAGACATTATCCGCCGGTGTTGTTGTCCTGTGGTCTGGAGGGTGTAATCAGCCCAGCCCACCGGCTCGCTGTGAATGCTCCGTGCTTATCGCCATATTTTGCAGCGTATTAAGTCGACCACAGGCGGTTTCACGCTGTGGCTTTCTCACGTTTACAAGCCTGCCTTCACCTGCTGCACAGTCAGGGAGCTGCAGCATGCTTTAAAAAGGCTTGCAGACTCACAAGAATGACTTCTTTTACTTTTGAGGTTTCAGCTATGAGCAAATACAGGATTTTTTTTTACCTTTACTTTTTTTGTCAAATAGCACAGAGATCATGCAGATTTTTCATGTTATGTGGACATGTCCTGTATCTAACTGCCTCAAGAAAATGAAAGCTAGAAAGATATCATAATGGATTTATTTTGTATTTCCTGTTGCCCTTCTGTCAGTTTCACTTCCTGTCCTTGTGTGAGCATGTGTAATTTTCTGCCTTGCGCTCATTATTGACTCGTTCATTAAACGCTAGCAAGGTGTCAGTGTCAAGGCAACTTCACATAGGACACCGTTGTCTCTTTCGCTTGTTTCCCTGTAACACCAGAAGTGTGCAATGACAAGTTGAAAACAAGCCTACAGCCGTTCTATGTTTAAGCACTCAATGAATGAAAACATGGGAGAAATGCTTTTTTTCTGTGCGTCCCAGTCCCAGTTCACAATGCTACAAGCTGGGCACACTTGTTTTTGGACAGATTATTCTTTGCAAAACCTCTCTGGTTGGATGTCGGGGCACAGACATTGACTGGGACATTCAAATACATTCACAGCCGGGTCCAGAAGCCACCCCGTTGTTATCTTGGCTGTGGGATTAGGGTGATTCTGGATCACACTCATCGTTCACTACTCACGCCACGCTTCCAGGATAGTTTGAGCTTCACCTGGACATCTGCTCTTCTCCCTCTCCTCCTCCACAGTCCTCATGGACACAGGAGGGCATAGCCGAGGATGCCATAACCAACCCAGGAGGATAAGGTATCTTCCAATAAGATGTAAGAGTCTCAGGCAATCATTAACCGAAGCAGGTAAAACATAAGTGATAAAAAATGTTCAAAAAGCATACAGAGCCAAGGACATTTCTAAGTGACCAAACGTTTCTTGCAGCTGTGTACATGAATGTGAATTTAGAGAGAATTTAGTAGTAATTATACTCCTTCTGTTTAAAAGAATGTATTCTCTCGATTCTTGTGCACTTTTGTCCAGTCAAAAATGAAGTATGTGACACTCAACTGGAGGTCCCGCATCTCAATCAGCGAGTTTTAATTAAAGTTTTTCCATCTAATGTGATTGTTTCATTGAAAAGGTTTATGGGAGCCTTTTCGAAGCCAGTAAATGCTGAAAGTTTGTTTGACTTTCTGCTCTTCCGATTACTTATTTTGTCACAAGAGCTGCTCACTGAATACGACTGAGTGTGAAGCTCCCCGGAGCAAGGCCTCTGGTGAACAATGTCTCTCTCTGTATTAAATCTATCTCTATCTATCTAAATCTCATTTTAACCCCAAACCTTCTTCAGCAAAGTGTTCTTTTCTATGCCTTCTGCTTAAATACAAGATCAGGGTGAAAAGGTTTTTCTAATAATTATTTTTATTTTCATCATCATCTGGCAGTACAAGGTTGTTTGTCTCTGGGTTTTTTTTTACAGAACTTAATTGACAAAAGAATCATGCGCACGTATGCTTAAAGTAGCTTAAACCTTGCTAAAAAGTCTCAAATAAATATCGAAAACAACACAATCAAAGAGAAAAATGGCAGAAAAGACTCACCTTTCTTGGCAGCTATCTGTGTAAACGTAAGCCGCTGTATAATAGACGGTTTAAAAGAGCACACATTGTTAAGGCAACCCTCCCCGGAGAGAAGGAGCTCTTTTAAAAAAGTATTTAATATTCAAATGTATTTCTTCTTGAAGACAGATTGAGGCCAGCCTGGAGTCTCTGCCATCCTCCGCTCCAAACAAATCATCAGCGGGGGAACGACGATGTGCGCCGTTTCATCTTTGTTATTCCGTTATCTCTTGCATAATTGATGGATATTAACTTCCCATCAAGCAGCTCTAATTATAATCAATCCTCCAATAAGGCTCACAATTAGCGGAGCAATTTGATTGGTTAAAGTTTAACCCCAGAGCCAGATGAAGACGCGCACGCACGGGCAATTCATCGAGCTGACGGAACGTCGCGGAAAACATCTGGAGAAGAGTATCTGAGTCGGGGTTGTGACTCAGGAGCGGCTTTTGTTTGTGATGACCTTGAATGCACTCTTTTCATTTTATATTAAGCGTTGTGCTGGTAGCTGATGATGTGCAGCGAGTGCTTTGAACTTCCTTTTCAGGATAGCTAAACACGAAACCAGTGGTGTTAGGCACACCTTGGTTGTACTTTTCCTTCAAAATTGTCTTAATTATTCACAGTACCGATTTAACGTGCTCCAGTAGACATTCCTCAGAGATTTTGGTCCATGTTGACGTGATGATCTGTAGGTTGTGTGTCCATGATTATCCCAAAGGTGCCACAGTCCTGGACTGGTCTGTTTTTGGTCTTGCAACTTTCCCTGAGTCTGGGTTGAGTTCGGCAGTTGTACGTCTGCGTTTGGTTTCCTGCTCTTCGGACTCCTCAGCTGTTGCTCATCAGTCTCATCATCCACCAGTACTCAAGGACCAGCTTCTGCACCCAATCTACGCCTGATTATCTTCTCCTTATAGTGGTAATCAAGCTCCTCCTGGCTCCTCTACTCTACTAGTGCTTCCCGAGTAGCCCAAGACAGCTCCTCCCTCGGTACAACTTACCTGTTTCTGTCAAGCTATTCTGTTCCTCATGAAGTCCTCACTGGGTCATCTCACCTGCGTGTTCAACCTCCAATGACTCTGACAGCCACAGCAAAGCAGGCCCGTCTTTGAGTATCAAAGTAATCTACTTCACTCAGATTACAAATCGTCCTTTGGAACATGGAGATGGAACTTCTGTTTGTGGATTCATCAACCTCTCCTCTTTCTCTGTGACCTCTCTCCGTTCATTCTCCTGGAACTCCCCCTGCTGGCATCTCCACCTGTGCACACACATAAACCAGTTCAACTTTGAAGCTGTCCGCTTTGCATTATCGCTGTCTCGACATCTGACGAAAGGTGCTGTTTTTATTTACTGTGTAGGCCGTCTGAGTTCAGTAATCTCATTGTCATGTTCAAGAAACCAGTGTGAGAGGATGTCACCTCACAAGATGTCAGCGTAATCCCCGAATAGCACTCATGGTGTGGTTAATTTTACAGGTGATTTACAAAAGTTGTGCTGTTTTCTAAAGGTAGGTGTAGTCATTTCATTTTAGTATCAAGTAATAAAAATACCACATGCCTTTTTCAAACTTTTAAAATAAAACAAGGTGGTGGTGATGTATAGGAGTGGTCAAGTTTCCTGTTGCTGCTTGAGTCCGGCCTGCTGTCTGATACTGATTAAATCCCCTACTCAAGTGCAGTGCTAAGAAGCTTCAGTAGCTGATCTATTTAAGGATCGGAGCTCAAAAACTCGCGCACTATGGTTGAAATTTTATTCTTAGAGAATGCCCATTGGTGTCTCTGACAATAAAACCTCTTTTTCGCATTTGCTGGCATATATAATAGATAGTCCGCCCTTTCTGAAGGATATTCTGTGTTGCAGCCTTGCAACCTGACGAGTGGAGTACCTGTGAGTCCTCGTTTCAGTCAAACTGGAATGAATAAAAGACAGTGGCCAGGTTTGATGTCAATGACTCCCTACTCACTCAATCAATACTCAAAGCCCAGATGGAAGATGAAAGGCAGAGAAAAAGAGAGCAAACGAGAAGCTTTTTTTTCTTCTTTTTTTTTTTCGAGTCAACAAAAGGATCCGTATGCTCTCAGACACTCTGGCAAACATCGATCCGAGCTAAACCCTCCTCCCTCCCTCAACCTACAGAAACGGATCTGACAACCTGATCGAACATTCAGCTTCAGGTCGGATGTTTTATTCATCATCTTCTCTGTTTTTGTCACCACTTTAATTTCCCCTTATTTACTAAGGAAAGGGATATTTGAAGGTTTTAAGGTCTTGTTTTTTTAACTTAAGGAAAAGACACAAACTCTGGAGCATGCTTTCTTCTTTTGGGAGGTAGGGACTTCAGACAGCCACCCTCCCTACTTTGAAGATCAGGCTTCAAACTTCCCTTTTGTTGATGAAGCTTATAGTTAAGGCTGGATCAGGTGACCCCGAACGATCCCTTAGCTGTGCCACTATAAGCTTAGGCTGCTGGAGGACCCTCTTATACACACACCCCATCGTGATTGTGTCTTCTCTTTGAGTTTCTGCAGTCTGTCATGCATTTTGAATGGAGTGTGCATGACGCAGCCACTTCATTTCCTGCTTTTTTTGGGGGAATTTTATTATGCCGAGACATCTTTACATGAAAGAAAATGCAAAAATCAAATCCTAGGTGACAGTTTTTTATATACTGGAATATAATTTTTTGCACATCTTTTAAACCTTTAAAGCCAAATATTTGACACACGCATTTTTGTGATTCTTTTTTTTGTCCACCAAATAACAGAAACAAATTGTGCATTATATTTTGAAAGAATAAATTTCAAAAACCAAATCCCTGATGTAGGAATATGATACAAATTTAAGGCTCATATTTGCAAATCATTTTTTATTTTGTCAGATTTTAATTTCATTTTTAAGGGTTAAAATCTGCAATTTTGAAATCAAGTGAGAGAGCTTCAGGTCCTTCTGTTATGTACTGCATGAAGAATGGTAAACACAATGAACTCCCGAGACTTCAGACTACAACTAATCCGTTTGCTTAACATGTAATCTGAGAAATACAAGGGGACTAAACCAGTGCAGTGACGCAGTGAGACTCTAAAGAAGCCTTTTCTGATTTCTATTAATTGTGCTCAACTTTTAATTCATTGCAGCAGTTTCAATGCTAAGTAAGCACATGTACATGACCTGATTTGCTCTTCTGTCCTCTTCTGTGTTTCCAGACAGTGCAGCAAGGTCTCTGCTGTGTCTTTTTTAGGGTGTGTCATCTGATCACATTAATTACTTTAATAACTCCAGTGTCAAATTCCAAACTGCTTCCTGAGTCGTTTCATCATCGGTGCATCCTGAGCATTACAATGGAAATGGATGAAGGGCATGTGTAGTAGTACAATCTTGAACTAAGTCAGTGGTTACCAAACTTTTTTTGCAAGCCCCCCTATTGTTTTACAAGAAAATCCCCCCGGCACAAACTTATCCTCCAACCACACACACCTATATACTGTTTTCAAACTCAATTGCAATTCATTTCGCACCTTGAACATTTTGTAAACATTTAAACAAATAAAACTAAACTGCAATAAGTTACAGGTAGCAAAAAAAACTCAGTTTTTGCATTTACATGTGGTCGAGGAATACGGAGATTTAGTAATGCAACGTCAAGTGTGTGCACCTTTTTTGACGTCATGCTGTGCATGACGTTATTGTTTACATGAGATGAATTTCTACAATGGGGGATATGGACAAAATACTGTTGCTGTTAGTCTTACTATCTGCAGTTTTTACACAATTACATATACAGACACAGTTACTGTCCCTCCATTTAGAAAGACATCTAAAAGGACATCAGAGTGAACTTCGGACGTGGCTTCTACATTCAAAACAAATTCAGTCAGGGATACCTACCTTGGCACCACCGTTGTGCAGGTGAAACCAAAGGCAAGATATGCTTCATCATATTTTCTAGTCTTTGGTTTGGAAACATATTTGGCTTTGCTTCATCTTCTGCTATGTGTTTGTGCCCCGTCAAAAACCTGTCCATTATGCTAGCAGTTTCCAGGCTTTTTTTTTTTTTTTAATTTATACCGCCCCCCAATCCCCCCCACCCCCCTCCCTTCCA